>CAVMGG010000348.1:0-63257 GCA_963680895.1 Fragum sueziense
TTGTTATAACATCTCGTAACTACGGTTTGATTCAAGCCGTAGTTACGAGATTTTATAACAACACCAACGAAATACTATTTATTTGTCCGAAATTACTTCACGGTTTACTTGACAAAATCGTTCCCTATTGTCGGTAGTCGTTATCCATCCCATCATGCACAATCCCCACCGTGTTTAATAAAGAATTTAAACTTCATTATTTAGCAATTCAAAAAGAAATATGTTGGGTTAGAAAGGGTGTATTGCCTGGTCAATTATTATTGTATCAAATTGTTGTATGAATTTTTATGGGGGTTATAATTTGCATAATAAGGAGGTTAAGATAAGTTCTACAAAAATGTTCTGTCTGGCACAATTTCACTTGAAATTGTTTTAGATATGAAAAAAAAGATTGATATATGTTGCACCTAGATCTATAGAGGTTTTCATCTTTATTTATATCAAATTGGATATAAATTTATTCTTTATTGATATTTTTTACATGGACACAACAGTTCGTACTGTATATTGTTGCTTTTTACTTCAAAAACCTTGTAAAAAAAAGCTTGTTTTAACCCTTTCCCAAATGGCAAAAAACTAGGGCCATCCATTTCAAAAGCTAATGCAGCTATCAAAATAGATGTCAAAAAAGGCTGGATTTGTGTAAATCATAGCATAGAAAACATTGAGGCAAAAGGAGAAACTGCTGGTCATCAGCAGTTTCTTCTTTTGTCTCAGTGTTTTCCCACGCAATTTTAATCAGGGACTCAAAACCAGGTCTTGTTTGGGAAAGGGTTAAGCTGCAGATATGAGGTATTTGAAGAAAAGTCATAATATAATTATAAAACGTAACGGTTGAACCTGCTCATACTCAGAAATGATAATAAGACATAAAAGAGGGTTACAACAAAAAAAAAGCTACAATAAATATTTGCTTATGATAATGACATAATAAAGATGTAATAAATTTGTCATAATATTCTGATATGTTTAGATAGACTAGAATATACCTTAAAGTTTTAATGGAAAATTATCAACACTTGAATCACTTCATATTTTTTTAACCCTTTTCAAAAATGATGAAATTTCAGAATTGTTTGTGTATAACATGACATGGAAAATATTGTGACAAAGGATTAGGAGAAAATGCTGATTATCTGTATTTTCTTCTTTTGGCTCAATGTTTTCCCAAGCCTAATCTATTAGGGATGTCAAAAACCAGGTCTAATGTTTGGTAAAGGGTTAATGGATGATAGAATCAGTTGTTGTTTTTTTTCTCAATTGAAAACTTGGAGACAACTTTTAATTTGTATGCATTCTTACATACCCAAAGGATGATATTGTGTTAAGGTCAGAACCTGGTTGTCTGTCCGTCTATCTGTCCATATGTCAGCAATTCGTTGTTTACTCATGCAACTCCACCTACAGTTTCAATCTGAAGAGGATCAAACTAACGGTTTCTGAGACCAGCGATTAGTTGTGCATGCCACCTCAGAAATTCTGATAACTGTGAATGAGATCTTAAACATTCAGATCAAGTTCTTGACATTCTTTTGTTGTCTCCCTTTGAATTGTAACAATTTCAAAGAAAAAATAATTATATTGAAAATATCTACAGGGTGTTTCATAATATGTGTTACCATTTCGAATCTCAAGTATATCTTAACCAAGAGATGTAAATTTAAATGAAATGTACAATGCGAAAATAGACATAATAAAGTTTTATTTGACATATAACAATTGTATATGTGCGTTCAGGATTGATACCGATTCAACCCTATTAAAAAGTACAGTTTTATGACACTGCATTCTAGATGACGTCATCCTTGTTGCAAAACGACGTCAACCTGTTTCTTAATGTTTGTAATAACCGAATTGCACGTGTCCATTGGAATATTCTGGTTTCACAAAGAAATGCTATTCAAATGCATTTATGGATATTGCAACATGGTTATACGTACATGCTCGTTCAGATGTATCATAAAAGAAGTTCAAGCGGAGTGAGGTCTTGGGAGTGCGAAAGCCACACTTTATCTGACCTGTACGAAATCTATTGTGTCCCAAATGTTTTCTCGATCCACACAAGAACTTATCTTGAAGTGGGGGCGCAGCAACATCCAGCCAGAATCAAAGGGTATTAAAGTCTGTAGCTTTTAGCCTTAATGCAAAATCATATTTCTATCATATTTCATGCAGATAGTGAACTCTATTCAACGTTGTCTAAACCTCACAATTTTCGTCCTCAAAAAAGAAGGGTCCAGTTATTACCGATGGATTTTAGGACGTCCATACTGCTAAATTGTGAGAATGAAATTATCTTTTCTGACAAAGTCAGATTTCTCTAAGAATATGTGTTAAATTTTTGTCATCAGGATATTATTTTTTCATCGATCTGGTGACAGTTATCGATTAATAATTAATCAAGCTGTTTTACTGCTTTCGTCCATGCGTCAATGGAGGGCACCATTTTTGAAAAACGGCCCAAATTTGACGACGTCAAAAAAAACGTCATGACGTCAATATTTTCCCTTAATTTTAGCGTGACACAAAACTTTATTACCTACCCTTTAAAAAGGTGTACAACATAACTATATTGTATGTAAAGTCAATGATTTATATTTATTCGTAATGGTAACAGATATTATGAAACACCCTGTACATTTAATAGATAAAGCGCATTTGCATGTGTTTGAGCTGCTCCATGAAGCTCTTGCTTTCTGCTGCTGAATGCATATTTGTATAATATTCTTTATCTTTGTATGTACATTATTGGGAATGTTGACTATTTTTTGAGACTGTGTAAAATTTTGTAGAAAACTTTGAGGTAACAATATATGCAAGGACAATGTTCTCGATGCTTTCAAAATGGTCACAGATTTCAGTTTCAAAGCTTATACTTCAGGATTTAATTTTGGCCATTCCAAAGTTTTGTTAACCCTTTCCCAAACAACAACATTTTAGGGTGGTCTACTTTAAAAACTGCCACAAATGACGAAATGGAAGTTATTAAAGATATAATCTGTGTGAAATATGGCAAAGAAAATATTGAGAAAAAAGGAGAAACTGCTGGTTATCAGCAGTTTCTTCTTTTGTCTCAATGTTTTCCAAAGCTATTTCAATTAGAGACGTCAAAATCAGATCTTGTTTGGGAAAGGGTTAAATTAGAAAGGGTGAAGTAGTAGCTAAAGTTACCATATTTATGAAAGCTCACCATCAACAAACAGATGGACCCATCAAGTGGGCCGGACAAAGGAGCCGAGATTTTCCTCTTGATTTTCATCCACTCTGTCAATTTAGCTAGTCCATTACTTGGACGTCAATTCGTCAATTAAACTAATGTTTTCGTCAAGTGTTTTAATTGGCTTACAGCCTTTTTCTGGATGTAGATTTCTTCTTCATATACAAAGTTGACAAATTAGTTCAAACAATCATACCAGATGATTGAATTGTTATGTTATCCACATTTGATTAGAGTCCTGGCTTGGCCAATTCTTATGTGACATTTTGAAAACTAAAATAACAGAGTGCTTTTGTCAAAGGATGAATTGTTTATGAAATTTGTCTGCATAATTCACATTGGCAGCTAGACTGGAATTGAATTAATGTTGTGTTCATACTTATTACAGCAAGGCCATATAGGATCATGATTTGAAGTAGTCAGCAATAGAAGCATAATTATGGTTACTGAAAAATTGTTAACTTTGTAGTTTTGAAATCCCTATCCAATCAATCAATCACCCATATGACTAATAGGGAAAGATTTTATCCAGTTAATCGTGACGTAAATTCAGACAAACAAAATAGTATTTCGTAGGTGTTGTTATAAAATCTCGTAACTACGGCTTGATTTAAGCCGTAGTTACGAGATTTAATAACAACACCGACGGTTTATCAAAACATAACGGTAAACCTAGTCTATTGTTAGCACAAAATTCTTTGCCATTGTTATAGACTATGACACTAGCGCAGGACAGGAAAGAGTGGTATATCATAATTGATATCACAGACAAAAATTAGGGGGTAATGCGAGATCACAGGTGTCAAATTTATTCAAGGATGGGACCAGAAATTTACCATATTCAAATTATAATGATAGTAAATTACGGTGGGTAACCCATGTGACTTTTGGAAAGCGTCCACACGGAAAAATCGTCCGCTTCAGGGTAACTTTTGTTTAATTTCTCAGATTATAGTCTATTGATTTTGATGAGATAAAGAGCACGGAACGCGCCTTTGAGAGGGCTTTTCCCGGCTCTAACTCACCTTGCTTCAAGTCCAGTGGTTTCTTCAAACATTCGAGCCAAAGTATTTGTAAGTGCATAACGAAAGTGGGAGGCGTTCACGTTCACCGACAAAAACTTTCGCTTGAATGTTTGAAGAAACCATGGCATTCGGAGCAGAGTGAGTTACACACGGGGATAGCCCTCTCAAATGCGCGTTCCGTGCACTTTATCTCGTCAAAATCAATAGAGCATAAGCTGAGAAATTATACAAAACATACCTTGAAGCGGACAATTTTTTCGGTGTTAAAGCTTCCCAAAAGTCACGTGGGTTACCCACCTTGTAAATGGTTTCTCATGATAGAATGATTATGTATCTACTAAATGAAAACCCGAATCTCAAGGTATGATGTTTATACTCTTCTTTTACCTAAAGCCTTTATCGACCCATTACCAGACGGAAAAAATTTAGTCTGGTTCAAATTCAAATATGCTGCAGACAACAATTTCAAGTGAATGAAATTGTACCGTTTTTTGGTCCTAATTCTCTGAGGAAAACATTGTGGAAAATGAAGAAATTTACTTGTCACATGCAATTTCTTCATTTTCCACAATATCTTCCAAGTGCTATATCCTGTTGGGCATCGAAGGGTGTCATTGTTTGGGAATGGGATAATCCTATTGCCAATAGACTTGGTTTTGAACATCACATATTGAAAGGGCTTTCAAAATCAGGGACAAAATAGAACAAAATGCTCTAATTCTATTTGACTCCTCTTCATCTTTTGAAACTGTATTTCCGTAGTTCTATACATGTAATATTACATCGCCTTTCTTCGAAAACCTCAGAACTGCAGCTTGTAGTATTAGCTGCAGTTACAAGGTTTTTGTTGAATGAGCAGTGATTTATGAAACAGGGAAAGTAGACATTTGAACAATTTTAACATCAAGATGGCTGCACTTGACATGGTGTTGCAACACCAGGCATATCAACATTGAAGAAGAACTAATCCAATAGAGAACAATTTTATACAATTAATCGTGACTTAAATTCAGACAAATAAAATAGTATTTCGTAGGTGTTGTTATAAAATCTCGTAACTACGGCTTGATTTAAGCGGTAGTTACGAGATTTTATAACAACACCGACGGTTAATCAAAACATAGCGGTAAACCTAGTCTATTGTTAGCACAAAATTCTTTGCCATTACTGGTCCTGCACTTTGATTGATTCTTCCTTTGATGATCGAAATAATTATAGCTCCTCCCATTTTGTCTGGAACTCAAGATTAAGTGTTGAAATTGTTCCAGAAATAATCGCAGAAGATGCACATTGTTAAAGCTATAGATTTAAGAACATGATTATGTTGAAAATTCTGCAAAAAGGTCAAAACATCTTACACTCTGATGATAATTCAGCTATCAATTGGGATGTTTTGAAATCACGGGCAGATATAACGTTTGTATTTGGCAACAACATATTTTGTAAAAATTGCTTTTCCTACAACACCCTTCAATTTTGAATTGTGTTATTATATTCTAATTAAGAAATTAGGCTCCGCCCCAACTGTCTAGAAGACAAGACAGCATGATGAATGAGGTGAAACTTTCAGCTTCTTGATACCAAAATTGGCTCACTTCACTACAGACTATAGTCTCTCAGACTAATTGTCTTGGAAAACCTTCTGAGTGGTATACTGGGTTATTTTGAAGAGGCACATATAATATGGAACTAGCAAACAAACAAAACAGCTAGGTAAAAAATATATGAAAAAATATTTTATTGATTACTTGACCTGGAAAGTTTCTTTCCAGGGACAACTTGCATCAAGTCCATTTTACATTGTATTCTCCTAAATCAAGTCTGTCTTTTGTTTTGCCAGCCCACATTTTTTCCTTCTAAGAATGTTTATGAGAAACTGGTCCTCTATAATGAAAAACTTGTAAGATACCAGCTCTAAAATTCCTCTCTTTTTGGCCATAGATATTGTCTTGAATCACATAACTGCACACACAAACGCTGACAACCCTCATGTTGTTCAGATGCCTGAAATATCTAATATGGGTCTATATAAGGAAGGAATTGGTTAAATAATGGAGTCAAAGTGGTTTTCACCCATATTATTAGTACTTTAATTGTAAGTTGTATAAATGGTAAAAAAGAACAGAAAGAGAAATTCATGTCAGTTTAGGTAGAATGTTTGTAGACTCAGTGTTACAATTCTAAAGCTATTATCATTTCAATGACAATCAAAGCTCTGGATCCAATTTCAAATTGAAGATGAAATTTTTATGAGAAAGAAAAACCACAGCAATAAATAACAATGACTGAAATGTTTGGGACATTTTAACCACTTTTAAAAAAGAATAAATTCAATAAGGAATGTCCATGAGATGTTTCAATGGCTTTAAACAGAAGAACCTTGGTTAACTGATTTATGGTTTTAGTGTAGCCACATCAAAAAGATGTGATGCTGGGATCATTTAGCCACCAATGGCTGGTGTGTCTGTCTGTCCGTCTGTCTGTTCATCTGTCCTTTGGTATCCTTTCCCAAACAGCAAAAAAGTATGTCTAATCTGAAAGGTGTTTTAGGTGACAAATTTGATGTTGAAAAAGAAAGGATTTGAGTACAAAATAGCATGTCAAACATTGAGGCAAAGAAGAAAATGCTGGTTATCAGCATTTTCTTCTTTTGCCTCAATGTTTTCCCATGCCAATTCTATTATGTATGGCAACATCAGGCCCCGGTTTCTCGAAAAAACTGAAGTGTGTTCTCATGCTCAAATCTGAGCACCGTGCTCAAATCTGAGTACCGTGCTCAAATCGCACGAAATCCATGTGAACTTAAATCGAATACCCATCAACCTTGGAGAGTATTTCTTTGAAGTTGAGCATGTTCTCATGAGAATGTACTTAAGTTTTTTTCAAGAAACCGGGGCCAGGTCTTGTTTGAGATAGTGTTAATAAAGTCATGATTTATGAAAGAATAATTTTTCATAGATTATACTGTTAAGGATGGCTTAAACTTGACTAACCTGAATGTTGCAAATAAAGTACCGTAGTTCATTGCAAATATATTTCTTACCAAATCATGGATTTGTAGAACAAAATTAAATATTGTTGCAGAGTCTAGTTATAAAATCTTGATAATTGTTGCTATTGATAATGTAATGAATGAAACATTAATTTTAATTATTAGACATCTTAACTTCGATCATGTTTGGGTCTTCACGAAAATGGGCATTAGCATAAGGGTTGCCTTGGACCAGACATATTATCTGATGGCTAAAATAGGATTAGCATATTTTCAAAACAGGATGATAAAAAATGTGTTGTTCAAACATTGTGTGAATAGTTATCAATATTTAGGGGCTTTGTAAGGCCTAATAAAAGATAAAAGAAACCCATATATCTTGATAGTTCAAGTCCTCTCAAGTGAAAATATTGAGTCATATAAGATACCGAACAATAGCGAAAAATAAAGAGTATGAGCAGGACTAAGGAAAATGGCCCGTAATTACAGCATTTGAGACCAGATTGTAGGTCTCCAGTAAAAGAGGTTTGGGATAACATAGAGGAAAAAGAAGGAATGGTACCATGTATGAACTCTCACTTTTTTTTAACATCAATGTTACTGTCTGTAGCATCAGCAAATTGGAGCTGTCTGAAAGTTATGAGTTAACCCTCTCCCAAACGTCAAAATTTCAGGGTGATCCACTTCAAAAACTGCCACAAATGACAAATGGGTGTTATTAAAGATAGGATTTGTGTAAAATATGGCACAGAAACTATTGAGACAAAAGGAGAAACGGCTGGTTATCAGCAGTTTCTTCTTTTGTTTCAATGTTTTCCCAAGCCTTTTCTATTAGGGTCGTCAAAACCAGGTCTTATTTGGGAGAGGGTTAATAATTTTATGGGGTTTGCTTGTCTAACAAACATGTTATATAGCTAATTTGGGGTTGAAATACAGTAATACAAGTCTAGGATTTGTAAATTGGCATTTTATTCCCATTGATAAATATCAAATTAAGGTCTCAGCTCTCTCATATCTGATCTTACTGTTTCTGTTACAAAATTCTGAGAGTTGAAAAAACTCACACAAATAACCAATTCAATCAGAGACAAGAATATGAAATGGAGATTAAAATTGCAAAAACCTCCAAACTTCACAAACAAAAAATGATAGCAGAGTTCATCACCAAATGGAAAACCATTTTGATTTGTTCCTCAACTTTACAAAAACAATTCATCATGTGGATGTCCCTAGAAGCTTGTAATACTCCTTCTGGCAAGATTTTTGTCTCCAAAATTTGAAAAAAGAGACAATTTTTTGTCGAGCCCGCTTGCGGTGAGCTCGACATAGTTGTCACAATGGCGGTTCGGTGTATGTGCGTTAGTGCGTTAGTGCGTGCGTGCGTGCGTTAGTGCGTGCGTGCGTCCGTCCGGATGGAGCTTGTCCGGGCCATAACTTCACCATGGATGGAGGGATTCAGAAATAACTTGGCACAAATGTCAAGCTCAGTAAGGCGGAGTGTCGCGTGCAAGAACCAGATTCCAAGCTCAAAGGTCAAGGTCAAACTTGGAGGTCAAATGTCAAAAATGAGAAGATTTTTGCTTGTCCGGGCCATAACTTCACCATGGATGGAGGGATTCAGAAATAACTTGGCACAAATGTCAAGCTCAGTAAGGCAGAGTGTCGCGTGCAAGAACCAGATTCCAAGCTCAAAGGTCAAGGTCAAACTTGGAGGTCAAATGTCAAAAATGAGATGATTTTTGCTTGTCCGGGCCATAACTTCACCATGGATGGAGGGATTCAGAAATAACTTGGCACAAATGTCAAGCTCAGTAAGGCAGAGTGTCGCGTGCAAGAACCAGATTCCAAGCTCAAAGGTCAAGGTCAAACTTGGAGGTCAAATGTCAAAAATGAGATGATTTTTGCTTGTCCGGGCCATAACTTCACCATGGATGGAGGGATTCAGAAATAACTTGGCACAAATGTCAAGCTCAGTAAGGCGGAGTGTCGCGTGCAAAAACCAGATTCCAAGCTCAAAGGTCAAGGTCAAACTTGGAGGTCAAATGTCAAAAATGAGATGATTTTTGCTTGTCCGGGCCATAACTTCACCATGGATGGAGGGATTCAGAAATAACTTGGCACAAATGTCAAGCTCAGTAAGATGGAGTGTCGCGTGCAAGAACCAGATTCCAAGATGAAAGGTCAAGGTCAAACTTTGAGGTCAAATGTAAAAAATGAGTTGATTTTTGCTTGTCCGGGCCATTCCTTAACTTGGCACAAATGTCAAGCTCAGTAAGGCGGAGTGTCGCTAAGTATTTTCTGAATCTAGAATGTTTTCTCTACCTTACAATATTTTCGTTTTCCAAATACGACATCGGATGGACTTCTGCTTGGTCTGGTATATTTCTCGGAATTTGGTTTTATGGACTTAGCATAACGTCCCTTTTAGCGTGACGGGTCACATATGTATACTCAAATTAATCCATTCTGGTATCTCGTTATAAATACATAGACATGTAATATTTTGTGAACAATAAACTGTCTCACCATGATCCCCATCATTCCAACTTATTTTGTCCCCACTTTTACAACGCCATTGTAATGACAGCTGTAGACATAGGTATGGTCTTCTTTCTTCAAAATGAGCGGGCTCGACATGTTGCCCTTCGGCATCTAGTTCTTAAACAGGAAAAGAAATATTAATAAAAAGTTTGCAACATTATATTTCATTCAAATGAAGGCTTAACCCTTTCCCAAACGGCAAAATTTTAGCGTGATTCACTTCAAAAACTGCCACAAATGATAAAATGGATGTTATTAAAGGTATAATTTGTGTGAAATATGGCACAGAAAATATTGAGACAAAAGGAGAAACTGCTGGTTATCAGCAGTTTCTTCTTTTGTTTCAATGTTTTCCTAAGCCTTCTCTAATAGAGACGTCAAAACCCGGTCTTGTTTGGGAAAGGGTTAAAAGATAAATCCTCTCATTTGCTGTAACCATTGTGGAAAAAATGGTTGTTTTTGATATCACATGTACTGGCGAACAAAACAAGCTCTGGAAAACATGGAGAAAAAATATAAAATGCTCAAAATGAACATTTTTCCTTTTTGTCCATAAAATGCTCTCATTATTATGTCTTCCAAATTTGGTTTATATATAATTTGAGTGCTAAGCACTTTGGACAAAGCTAAAATCCTGTCATTGAATTAGGATAATCTTAAATAAAGCATATTTTGTGAGGAGTTCATTTTCAAGTCTACACCTAGAATGAATTGACTGATGGCAATGAAGATCGCTCATTCATTTTCAGACAAAAGTTATTATGGAGGAAAGAGCTAATGTGAAGATGTTTCTCTCATGCACTCCTTGCATTTTCACATTTCTTTAAATGTGTGGAGATCTGTAAATAATTCATCAAGAATTTCCTTCCTCACATTAAATATTGACTGTATTTCAATGTTGACTTGATTCAAACCCCTTGCCTGCATCATAAACCAAACTTTCTCAAATGTAATTTATTGTCTGTAAGGTTACTGCAATTGTAAGAGAGTAAGTTATTACTGGATGTTTTTCAAAGAAAATACATAAGATGTCAAGTGCTCAAGATTATTTTTAAATTATTTTATTATTTTATTTTTCATGTTATCTTTCTTGTACTCTCTTGTCTGTCCATACATCCAATTGCTCAATTTTCTGTAAGCAAGTTCTTGTGGGATCACTTGACTCTCAACATTTTCATTAAGATTCAGTTCAAACAAGACATTGTGGAAGCACTTTTAATTACCTGGCAAAAGTTGTCAAGGTCATCCAGCTTTAGAACTAGACTCATCTGAGACAGATGAATGACACAGTATAGATTTATTCCCAAACTACTGTAATTCTAGCTAAAGGAAGCAAGACTTATATTGTTTCTAGCACATATGTACCATGTTAGTCTGGATACAAACTACTGTAGGGCATCCCCCTGATGTAATCATGACAATAAAGTTAGATCAGTGTTCTGTGGACAATAAATACAAGATTTACCGTGACTTTGTTGTGACTTTGTCTTGCACATTATGGCTTCTCTCTTCACCATCAGCTGTCTTACTCTCAGACAGGATTATAACCTACAAATGTCTTACATGAATTACTTAAATGTCTTACTTGGCTTGAATTGATACTTAATTGAACTCTTAAAACATTTATATCACTAATCTGGAGGACAAAGTTGGTACACACCATCAGTTTTTTCACAAAAACCTTACAACTTCAACTTTAATCAAGCTACATTTACAAAGTTTTGGGGAAAAAAGATAATAATATGTAAACTAGTGCATCACAAGGTATTAGTGCCTAAATGTTTAACATGACTTTGTACTAAACATTTGCCTTAGTGTATTGTAAGGACATTCTAAACTGTATGACTGAATTTTTGAAGGAATATACATCTTAATGTTTCAAAGCTTTCTCCGGTAGGTGCTTCAAAGCCTGATGACGGATGATGTTTTGGGAAAGGGTTATGGAAGTTCAGCAAAAAAGCTACAATGAACAATGGCTGTATGTCAGCCATGTGTCAATATTTGTTGTAGAGTTTTATGTAAGTTTAAATCAACAAAATATCTAAAGAATCAATGCCCGGGTTCACTAATTAAATTTCATGATAAACTGCCTCTTTATAGGTTTTGTCAATTTGCAGGTCGATCAATCTGTATGATATACTTTATTGTGCTGTGACATAGAAACCTAGCATTTTGAAACCTTACAAACCATTTTCCAAATTTAAGAGCTGAAATTTATTTGAACGCTGTTGGAAAAAATGCAATTTGTGTATGATTTAGCACAGAAAACATTAAGGCAAAAGGAGAAAATGCTGGTATTCAGCATTTTCTTCTTTTGCCTCAGTGTTTCACAAGCCTTTCCTATTGCAGATTTCAAAACCAAGGCATGTTTAGGGAAAGATGCTGTGCATAATTGCAGCCTGATATTCACTTAGTATATTGATGTTTTTAACAAAAACCTTGTAACTGAAGCTTGGTTTAATCTGCAGTTATGAAGTTTTTGCAGAAAATCGATGACATGCATAATGCACAGTGGCGGTTACCTAGTTATTGAGATGTCCACATCGGTCAAGTTGACCAGCTAAATGACCACAAAACAATGTCCATTTAGTGTATAATGTATTTAATTGTACATCATTATAGTGTATAATGTATTTAATTGTACATCATTATAGGGCTATCAGGGTAATAAACATTGACAGAAGTGATACATCAAAATAATGCTTATTTCAAGGGAACATGCAAAAATATCATGTGCAGCATGCATAAATCTTTTACCAAACAATTAACTCCTACTTTTTAAGTCGCTCGCGCTCGCGCTGCGACTTGCTGTGGCCGTACGGGGTTTTCTGGGCAGGTCAAATAAGGTCAAAGACGGACCTCTTAACGTCTTCTGTATTTCTGTTTTGAGACAAAGTAGATCTCTGATTTCTTGTCCACATTTTATGGTAATAAACATAACGAAATAATGCCACATTTTGCGATCGCATGAAAGTTGTAGAAGCAATATACATCATACTTCATAAAAGCCATATGAGGCAGAGAAAGAATTTCAAAAAACAAAAAACGAAAACAAACAAACAAAAAACACCGTAACCACACCTTGTTTAATATACAGTTACGATTTTTTTCGTAAACCATTGAAAAAATAGTTCGCGCACTACGCGTAGTAATACAGACGCGCACAAAGAACTTCGCTTTAAAAAAAAAAACAACACCGTAACCACACCGGTCTGCAAAAATCCCCCATTTGTTTTGCTTCTTCAGCCTTTATAAAAAAAAAGACTTCGGATCGGACAAATCTTTGTGATGATCATACTTTATCTCAACAAGTAAAGCGTCTATATAATAGGGTATACGGCTCGGGTAATTGATTGAATAATTCGATTATGGTTATCCCTCTAGGTAGAATTGAAATTCATCCGGCCCGGTATGAGCATTAATAAAGTTTCCTTTTTCATTCCCCTTGCAGAATGACCGTTTATGCAGTTTATTTCAAAGGCCCGTAAGAGGTCGCGTTTGATTTGTAAATTAAGAAGAGGAAAGCGAATTGATAGTACGCACACAAACGAAAAATAAATCATTTTTGCCGAAAATGAATTAATGAATATGGACAGAAACGATCTACACACCGATATTTTGAAATAAATGAGCTGTTATTTGGGGGCGCTGATTGCCATTCGACTAAATTCCCCGACATTCGGACGGCCAAAATTTACATTGATTCGAATCGAACACGTCAGTGAAATGGCGTCACCAATAAAGTTCAGCTTCGTGGGATAAAAGGTAAATACGAAGCACCATCGGGAGTATTTTCACAAAATAGTTGGAAAGTTTTGAAAACAAATCAATAGGGATAAAAAAAAGTGGATGGCCAGACAAACAAGCTCTTGTAACTCAGGATCGTCGAAGGAAAAATGGAAAGTCCCGTCGATCAAATGTAGCGTCTGCCTCATAACGGTCACTTGCACTACTCGACCCCAGTGTATTGACACTTTTGCACATTTATCCAAAGTTACAATGACATAGATCTAAATGAATAGTCTAAGATAGAGTGCCAGTAGTCTTGGTCTACAAGTTACTATTAAAATATTTGTTTAACCCTTTCCCAAACGACAAAATAGGATCTAAATGAATAGTCTAAGATCGAGTGCCAGTGGTCTTGGTATACAAGTTACTATTGAAAGATTAGTTTAACCCTTTCCCAAACGACAAATTCTAGGGTAGTCAAATTTGAAAGTTGCTGCAGATGACAAAATGGACATTCGAGTCAAGTTGATTTTATTTACAAAGTCGGTACATAGCCAAGAAAATGTTTAGACGAAAGGAGAAACTGCTGGTTCTTCCGTTTTATATTTTATTATAAATATAGATTCTAATAATTTTCCCCAAATTGGAAAAATCACGCGCTTTTTTCCCCACCTGAAAGGCCAGGCCCCTTCCCCAAAAATGAAAAAAAATCCCTGTCTTGTTTAATAATTATGCAGTTACGAGTTTTTCGTAAACCATTGAAAAAATAGTGCACTACGCGCAGTAATACAGACGCGTTTCAGAAAATGAATAACATCGGTTTTCAACGAAAACCTCGTAACCACAATTCGTTTTAATTTTAAATACTTGAACCAGAATAGTAGTAACATTTTCATCTTTTTCACTTCGAAAATGATTATTCTGTTAAATGAAAATCGATGATTGTAAACTATTTATCCCTTCACAAAATGTCATTTGTGACAGAAAATAAAAGGCCGGTTAGAAGTTTTGACAAGTATGTTTTATTATACCCCAGCAAAACTTTTTATAGCTCCACAAAACGAATGTCACCCATATCAGGAACCTATGTAGAGGAAAAGCAGGTGGCTCGGTTAGGGTATTGTGAAAGTACTGGTATGAAAAGAAAACTAGAATCCATGGTTTGGTGCTCCAGTCGCTGCGGTATGACCATAGCAGTTGAAAACGTCGTAAAACCCCAATAAACTATACCCCCGTTAAACGTTCGTCAGTGTTCTCCCCAGCCCAATAAGCTGTATCGACCCCACTACAGCTTCATCTAAAACTGTTATGCCCCTACAGCTTTAAAACTACCCACGGCTTAATTTCTTCAAAATGGTCATCGAATAGAGAAATTTTAAAGAAATTAGAGAAATCTTATGTCAAAAACTGATGAATTAAGGCATTTTATACAATAAATATGCATAAAAACATTATTGGAAAAGAAGAAATTGCTAAACATGAGCAATTTATTCTTTTCCCAAATGTTTTTATTCACATAATCACAATTACTTGCATAAGCACTGTATTGTAAGCTTCCAACGATACTGCCACTACACCTTCCAATTATTCTTGGGAGAACCCTGATCGTTTAGGGGTTATACTGGCATCAGCCTGTCTGTCCGTCCATGTACAAATCTTGTCCTGCGCATAGCTCAAATACTGATAAAGGCACATGTATAATTTTGAAAATTCAAAGGTAAATAGAGTTTATTGTGGAGAGGTGCAATGCAGAAGAACCATTAGGCCTACTTTGCTGCTCATAGATCTAATTTTTAAGAGACAAACATCTCTTGTTATCTGCAACTCAATATTAATTTCATTTCCTTCAATACTTTTTAAAGCCTTCTCTGATAGGATCATAAAAAGCAAGTCTTGTTAAACTAATACATCTGTTGAAGCGACTTTCAGGCCCTTCAGGGCTTTGATTAAATTGTGAGAAAGATAGATTGATTGGACTTTAATGCCTCTTTCAACTGCTATGGTCATATTGCTTTATCACCTAACCATAGAATCCTGTCGTTTCTCATACAAGTACTATCACAAGTAACGTCCCTACCAAGCCTCCAACTGCTCGCCCACATACATGTAGGTTAAACAAACAATTAATCCCTACTTTTGAAATCCTGTAAAATAAAGCTTTGGATAACGCAGATAGAACAAAATGCTGATAACCGCTACTTTTCCATCAAAATGTTAAGTGACATACATTAAAATTATCAATTAATAGACTGACATAGATTTTTTTGATATGCAGCATCTTTGAAAGACAAATTCGTTATCTCAACCTTGGAATAACGTGTCCAAATAACCATTCAAGTATGATGGATCTTGTTGTAAGTCAGATCTGTGTTCTTGCAATGGAGTTAAGGTTAAAATGACCAAATAAGCATTTACTGTAATAATAGATATAATGGTATATTATTATAGAGCAATAAAAGGACAGTATTATGACAGACCGAGATTTGTCATTTACCAAGGATAATTAGACACAACTGTAAAATTGTGGTCATGCATTGTTAAGTACTGCCAGAAAGGTTACTGATCAATATGAGCTTAACCCTCTCATAGACAACAAGATAAGATCAAAGTCAAAAAGTTTTGGATGATCATAGTTAAAAAAGGGTATGAGTAACCTATAGATAGAAGTTTTTATTCACCCATTTTGAAATATCAATGGAGGGCATATTGTTTTATTTGTGTCTGTCTGTCCATCTGTGTCTCTCTGTCTGTCATTCTGAAAATGTAACATGAAAACTTAACATTGGCCATTTGGGGGGCATTATTAGTGTCTCACAAACACATCTTGGTTCAACATGTCATGATAGCAAACATATTATGTTTCTTATAACACAACATTTGCAGAAAGTTTGATACTGGTTGTCTGAGTGGCTGAGTGGTGTGAGTTTTGTCGGTATATCTGATTTTTGGTAACTTTTAAGGGAAGTAATCCATGAAGGAATGTTATTGAAATTGGGTTACTGGCCTTCCTCACTCACTAGCATAGCAGGAAATGGGAAAATGATTCCTTCAGCTAAATATTTTACAAAAAAATGGATTATTTTACTCATTAGTAGATGGCACAATTTTAGAATAATGCAAGTTCAGAGATGTAACAGGTGACAATTCCATGTGAACACAATTTTACATTTAGTTCTTTTTGTTTTAGACTATTTCTTTTTCCTTATTTCATAACAGCCAATTACAGAAAAAAGGTTTCATGGTATTTGTGAGAGTGCCTCATTTATTGTTGTGAACTGTTAATTGATAGTCTGAACCAATTAGGACCAATTAGCTATGTTTTCTCCTATTTCTACAAATAAATGGCTGGAACTAATAGCGTGCTTAGTACTATTTTCATATTCTATTGCTATTTTTGCATGTCTGGAAAAGAATACAGGAATTGTGAAATATCAGAAGAAATAGAATCTTGTCCTTCAACAAACAGGTTGGAGAAAATATTATGGAAAATGAAGAAATTGCTTGTGACAAGCAATTTCTTCATTTTACACAATGTTTTCTTCCTGTACAGACCAAAAAATGTAAAAAAAAATCTTTTACCAGAAAGTGTTGTCTGTAACATCTTGGAGTTTGGATAAGTCAAAAACTTTGTTTCACTTTTGGAATGGGTTAATATTTTTGCAAAATGAAATATAGCTAGGAAACCTTTTTACTTGTGAATCCACTATATTCCTTCTTTAATCATTTCAGGATGTTTTAACTTGATGTAATAAAGAAAGAGAAGATCAGTAGTCAAGAAAATTGAATAAGGTAAGAGCAGTATATCATTATTTTGAACAATAATTGATGATTGAATTTGGGAGACAATTCTATTTTCATACTTTTGAGTCACTACAGGGAGGTCATGACTACAATGTATCTCCTACATCAAGTCAAATTTTCATCTAGAAAAATGCAAGCGTTATTGTTGACAGCATTATCAGTAGTTTTTCGGGGTTGCAATTGAATATTCTGATTGAAAATGCATTATCTTTTAAAAGTTCTTTGCAACTCCCATTTCAGTTCAAAAGATACTAGAATACAGAATGATAAAGTTTTTTTGTTTAAGAATAAAAATAAAAATCACTATCCAAGAATTTCATCCCCATCTTGAGTTTTTGAGGTTCCCTTCAATGGTAGTCTCATTGATTTGAGATTGCCTGGAAAATCTCCACAGCTATTATTGTAATGGGACTTGTTGTTGGGTGTGATATATCGTAACAGTAATCAAATTGTCCCAACTCTCTATGAAATACAATTTTTACTTAAAATCATCTCCCATGCTATTCCTGTCCTCATAAACAGAATTTTTTGTGGAATCTTTTTGGCAAGTATAGAAACAAGTGCAGCCAGTGTCTTTAAATTTTAAATGGATGAGACATTGGTTGCAAAGATATTGTTAGTCACTGGATAATAATGTATTAAATTCCTAAACTTGATCAATTTTTATCTAAACATGTTCAATTAGAAACTTGGCTAAGTCAGATGAAGTCTTTGAGAAAAAAATAAACAAATAAATTAATTTTACATAGGAAATATTCATCTAATTAATTGTCTGTATGTTGGCCATACCATGATCCAGTCTGTAAAAATTCTCTGACTTGCATCTTGTAGGAAAAACTTGTGTGAAATTGGGTCATCTGGCAATCAAAAAGCAAAAAGCTGTTCTATTTACTAGAAAAATATGTAGAGCTCCTACAGTGTTTATTCAGTTGTCGTTTGGCTTTTAGTAAAGACATGATATCCTTGATAGACAATTAATTGAAAAAACAAAATAGGGCCGAAAATTGAGAACATGTTTTGTTCCCTGGGTACTTATCTCGGGAGAATCTAAGCTTGAGGCACGATTCTTTATTTACTCATGATGATTGGGTCTAAAACATAACTTCAGGTTCATTAAGTCATTACTGCACAGTGACGCATTTCGACTCCGTTACAAGAAAAAGGCTTGGGAAAACATTGTGGAAAAAGAAGAAATTGCTTGTGATAAGCAATTTCTTCATTTTCCACAATATTTTCTAACCCTAAATGGAAATGTTTTTAAAATTTCATCAACTTGAAATTTTCGTTTGCTACACCTTTGAATTTGGAACAGTCCAAAATTTTGTCATTTGGGAAAGGGTTAATGGAGTAGCCTCTTATCTATTGTTCTGTATAAATGTTTTCATTTCATCCACAAGGCATGAGCCACCACCTGGCATGTTTTTCAAAGCTCAAGTTACAATGGTTTCGAAAGAAGCAAGTTTCAAAGAGTTCTGTTGAAGCTCAAAAACTAAAAAGTTTGACGCCTTTATGACTGCTCTTATGGATATTGAATGATGTGGTTTCTAAAGTTATATTTCGAAAGTAACTAAAACTGTTAAGTTTTGCTAATAACATGACCAGGAAAACATTTTTGCTTGGAAAGGCTTGCAAATAGTTGTTGCAATGATTCACAATATATAGCTGTATGCTAAAGCACTTTCTTTCCTCTGTAAATACATGTACATGTAGATCTTAATGTATTTATTCAATACGGTCATGTACATGGCATTAATGACCTTTGATTCGTTGAATCCCAATGCATGTGAAAAACTATATTTTGTATATTGACATTGTGGTGACTCCAGAAGTCCCGATCAAACACAACAAAATTGCATCCATTAGTGACACGTGACAGCGTGCGCTTCACATTGTGAATTTAATGGAGTCATTGTTCAATGAAACACAATACTGTTTACACCAATTGGCAAAACCAACATAGGTGACATTGCCGTAGCTTTGTCAATAGCATATTTCCTTTGTTGGTTACTTGAAAATGTGTCTGAAATTTGCTTTTTGCTGAAAATTGAACTATGTGAAAAAGGTTGTAATATTTACATGGTTTTAATTAATTTGAACACAAAATGAGCTAATTTTGTGTAAAATTCCCAGAAGCCTGATCTAATAAAAAAGGGCTTTTTCAGAATTCTTTGAAAATTCAGTGAAAAAAATTTGTTCATAAAAAAATTGGTGCAGGCCTATATTTAACTATAATACAGTAAAAAAAAGATATTTAACAGATATTAGTAATGAAGAATAAAAAAAAATCAGTTCTTTGTCAACAGTACAAACTATAAGAAAAATTATACATATTTATGGTACTTCAACAAATGGGAACATGTCATTATTGCTTTGGTGGCTTTGAAAACTAAATATTTTTATTTTATTCATAGAAAACTAGAAGTGCTGTGTCAACATGTTGATTCTCAATGAGAGAGATCATGAAGCCATATTCTGCTTTATCAATGCAGGAAGCACATTCCTGAAGCCAAATAAAGTCTCAACATCAATCTAAACATTTGTTTTCTTGGTCAAATTGATATCACAATTATGATATTCAAATCTCTTTGGGTCTCTCTACATAAATGACTTACGGTAATTACTTAAGCCCCCCATTAGTTTATATGTGTCCATTAGTCTTCAGGCAGTGAATCTTTACTTTGACCAAATTTAGTTATTAAACTACACTATCAATTTTTGGCAAAGGCCTACCATGTTGTCTGTGGTATTGTCATAATTCTCATACTCATTAGCCCAAAAATCATGGGATGTCTGCATAATTATGTTATGACAGCACTTTGACAGTGTTTTCTTAAGATACATGATTAACAGACTCTGTCAAGGAAAATTAAGTGGGTCAAATTTGGTGGACTATAACATAAGACTTTACATACTATAAATAAACCATGACCTCTGGACAGACGAGTCCAACTAAGAAGGTAAAACAGGTTTTCGGAACACCTTTGTTTAAGTTCGACCGTTGTTACAATATTATATTTAAAAACAAGTCTCTCGCCAATAAATAGTCTCTGTGGCAAAGTGGGTAAAGCGGTGGTCTCCCAATCTTACGTAATATTTTAGTCAGGGTTCGATACCAGAAAACTCCACTTTATTTTTTTCATGATTTCTTTTTTTATTATTCAATCTATTTTCTTTTTTCTTTGCAGTGTGTCTTTTTCTTTTCATATTTTTCGTCCATACAAAATGTGTATACATTCAAATGAGTTCTCTGTCGTCAGGGTTATATTATATGTAAGCCTACAAATCAGACATATCTGACATTTATGACTTAACAAATTGTATTACTTTAATTGAAATAACAACGTGCAAAGCTATCATTTAGAATGGTATTTAAGGTGATAAAAAGGATTAATAAAATAATAAAAAGAATAAAAACAAAAAATGGTAAATAAAATGCGAATATATGAGATTCGAACCCACATCTTCCAACTTGTAATTTTTAGTAACGCTGTTTTACCATTCGACCACGGTTACTTTATGTTTATGTCGCAGTATTAAATTATTTTGACAAAAATACACCGTACAGTATAAACATACAACCCCTCTCACGTGGATTAGTCAACAATTAAAAGTACATTTGAGTCTCAAGGTCGGTGGTGGCACTATAACGTTTCCTGTGTACAAGCCTTTTGGTACAAAGTCCCCTTTCTGTCGAGAATTACCTCCGAGATAGGCATTATCATCTATAAACAGAAACCCCACAATGCAGTTGACAGACACAAATCCCATTTGATGGCGGAGTATGCCAGAATACTTGTGTGTCGGCTGACCTCATAAAAGGGCAATATTCCTTACATGGTAATCCTGTTTACTGACTGATGCGAGCCCACTTCAAAGTCAGAACTGTCCGCTGGATCATCAACATTAACACTTTACCAACCAACTATATTTTGGGCTAGTCTGATTTCAAAGGATTTGTAGATGACAAATCGGTATGGTCAAAATTAAATACATGTATTTAATGTAGAATTATAGGAAAATAAAGAATTGAAGAAAGTGCTGGTCATCAGCAATTTCTTCTATTTCTTTAACATTTGTGCTAAATTTTATAGTTATGTCAGGAATTCATATCGGAAAGGATAAATCCAAAGCTGCCCAGAATTGAATTATAACCCAGTGGGGGCATAAAGCAGGGGTGTATTGTTAGTCCAGTATTTTACATGTATTTTATGTTGGTGTGCAACTTAATTTGTAATTCACAAACTTCTAAAATCAATTAACCTTTGGCATTTACTGTACTAATCTGGGCACAGTTATTATTTAGGATAATTAGAAACCAGAAAAAATGCAGTGACAATGGATTTACTACAAAATGCAACCAGACTGCTCCAATAAAATATCCTTTTCTGTGAATTGGGGAAACCGCTGATCAATAAATGTGATAACTGGTAAAATGTACCAAGATTTGAGATGTTTTACAAGAAAGGAATTGGTGAGCTTTAACTTTTCCTGCTGAAACATTGGAATCAGGCTTGAGTAGATTTCCAATGGACACCGAAATGAGTTTGAAAGTTTATGAGCATGACATTCTATCCTCAAACTGTATCTAGATTATGGAATTATGTCAACTGATCATAGAATTACCAAGAAATCATTCTTGTAGTCATTATATCAAATTGTTATGCGAAACTTTCAAAATTGGCTTTGAAGAAAAGACTACCACTGCCATTGCACAGTAGCTAGCACTTTGCACTATCAATCACGGATTCCAGGGTTTGATCCCTGGTCATGATTAATATTCTCTATGATATTTGTCTCCCACCAATTGCCAATTGGAGGATAATTGTAAATGTAAGTGGAAAGAGCAGCTGGAGGTTTAGAAATGATGGTAGTACTCCAGCGAGAGAAACAACATGAATGCTTGGTTAGGTGCTCCAGCCTCTATAATATTACTGAAACACTGTTTGAAATGGTGTTATACCTCACTCAATCAATTGAAGAAAAGATTTTAATCTCTGTCATTGACCACATAAGAGACTGTTTATATCATGACAAATGTCCATCATGGTTGCTGATGGTATGTTTATAATATCATGACAACTTCCCATTATCATTGATTACACAATTATCATGCAATACGTCCACAACAGAGTCATCATAGGTCAAGTAGCTGAACAAAGGCAATTATGATGTCATTATAGGGCAAAAGATCAGGCTAAGTTATCCAATTCTAATATTTTCAAATCCAAACCCTATCTTGTGAGTACTCATTTTAATCGTCCCAATGAGACAATTCCAATGAGTACCCACAACATAGGGTTTGATAAACACTGAATGCTATTTCGCATTTTGAATGCTATTACACCCTGCAATATCAGTATCCCTGTGTCATTGTTTTCATCATTACCCTGTATCTTCATTATATTACATTTCATCAACCAGCATTATTACAATGTGGCATGATGAGTTGGCTGAAAATTGTTGGTCCGCAATGGTCTGCCATACCCTATAAACAAAATGTGTAACAATGATTGACTAAGATGTTTTAGCATTGTTATATGGCTTAGTTGTTATGTCCTTTCTATGGCAATGAATTTTGTACTAAAAATAGATTTGTTTCAACCGTTATGTTTTGATAAACCGTCAGTGTTTTTATAAAATCTCGTAACTACGGCTTAAATCAAGGTGTAGTTATGAGATTTTATAACAACACCCACAAAATACTGTTTGTTTGTCTGAAATTATGTCACGATTAACCGGATAAAATCGTTCCCTATTACTTTTCCTGGTAGCTGCAGGTTTGTACTCAGACTGAAGGTGTCAATTAAAATATCCAAGATGATAACTGCTGTGGCATTGGATCAAACTAGGTCCTTTTTGATGGGCAAGCTGGCATTCTGTACACCTCTTGGTCTCCAACACTGTAAAATTTGATAAGTATAAGGTAATTTAATAATCTACAAAATTTAAGATTTAGTAGAATAAAAAGTTTAAGAGAGAAATGTGGAAAAAAAGATTCTGGAAAATAATTTTCTGTGGGATCTGGTCAACCGTTTTTCTTGCTATCAAATTGCATGTCAATGGAGCACATTGTACGAGTGGGTTAATATGTGAGCGTTTTGTCCATGTTTACGAACTTTTCCCCGGACGATCGACACAAGATGCTTGTTAAACTAATTTCATACTTGTACTGGGCAGGAAAATTGGAGAGAAAAAATCGTTAATATGTTGATCGCCGTTTCTGTAAGAAACTCGCATAACGGTAAATTTAATTTGTTATTGGCACAATAGCCCACGCCAACATGTCCTTTTCAACCATTAATTTGATAGGAATCTTGGGTCTCTTCATGCTTTACTCTATTGGGCATATATATTTTTGAGGTATAAGAATAGGGAATGCTGAATCAAGATTCTTCCTAAGTCAATGTATTCAATAGATTGGCCTGCACAACCTGGTATGCGCAGGGAAAAGCCTGTTAAAAGTCTGTATTGCAACAATTATCCAGCAGGGTCTTTTAGAAGTTCCAAGTAATTCAAACTATCACAATTATATATGAGCCAGGATCTGGAAAAACGTCCCTTATAGCACTAATGAGACCGCTAGGTCTCAAGAATAGGCTGTGCCTATACATGCAGTCTATTACCAGCATCCATGTTACTCTTAAATGGTTTCTACAGACCATGAGGAAGCTATTGGAGAACAGAATGGTTTCTGGTCAGACTGCATGTATACGCAGGCTGATCTGGAACCATGTTGGGCTCAAAAGCCTTGAAGGACGTTTTTCCAGATCGGGCCTGGCTCATTATTATTATATATTTATCTTTTTAATTAAAGGCAAAAAAATGCAAAGAAAACTATCCTTAACAAAAAAATTATAGGCAGGCTAGCAACTTCATTATTTAAAAACATTTAAGAGCATGTGTAAGCATGATTCATTCATAGATAATTTGTGGAGTACCTGCAGTTATAAATATTTATTAGCCTCCCATCTGTATTCATGATGTCCATTGAATTATTGACCACAATGTTTTGTGATCCCAGGTAAACTCACCTGTGTCCAGCGTTTGACCATTGACCTTGTCCTCATAGATAATTGAGTTGGGTCAAGTACCCTGAACTGACCTTTTATTCTAGCTGACCAAGTTCAAGATGGTGCTGCCCCAATGCTTCAATGATGCATCAAGTTAGACTTGGTCGCCTCTACCACGATTTGGTAAGTGTATGCAAATGTTTGTTTATTTGTATTTATGGAAATGCTTTGATTTATCCATAACTGATGCATTTCAAAATAATACTTCAAATGTGTCACCGTGAATGAAACATTTCATTTGTACATATGAGTTCAAGGTCACATTTAAGGTCATATCAAAATAATATCTGCATCATATCTCTTACTTTAATGAGAAATAATTTGGCTCTTTATGCTACCGATATTCACTAGCTAAAACTTTGTCGGGACTGTTTCTCCAATTTGACTGAAATTTTTACATGTCAAGGTCAAGGTCATAATGGACTGTTTTTCGTATTGGTTAAAGGTCATGGTCATACTTTTTGGTTGGAGGTCAGATGTTTTCAGTCTTGAATAAGCAAATGAAAAAATTTACTTCTACTTTTGTGTCTTCAAAATTGTATAAAGTGGCATAAATCTACAAGTCATATAAGTGTTATAAGCAAATAAATCAAAATTGACATTTAATGCATTTTGTTATCATCAGTTTCTCTGTCATTTGGAACTCTTTTAGAAGCAGTATACCATAAAGTAACTTCCATTTCATCCTTCATAATGAAAAACTAAAAGGAACTAATATACTAATAATGAAACAATAATGGCAACAAGATCAGAACAAGCACCACGCTGCATTAAACAGTACTACAAAATATGATAAAATTACGCTTATTTCTACCACCTCATGTGGATTAGTAAATTGATTTGTATTGTACGTCGATCGTCCGCTATTAACAGAATAAAAGTTTAACTATTGATCCTTGAGGCTGCTTTGTCATTTCTGAGCCGTCACTTGCTCGCTAAGCATCGTTTTGACGGCCACAGGTCTGCATTTAGCGTAAATAAATCAGCGCGTAAATTTTATTAGCCGGGAGTGATTTTTCGGGATTCTTGATTGAAAAATATTTCATTTAATTTTATAGTTGTGTTGCTGTGTGGTGATAAAGTGTGATTTTTGAAGTGTTCATTTTTATATCAGTAAATTGCAAAAAAATGACCATCCTATATTGAAGATAGCTTTTGTAAATTGTGTTATTTCAGTATATTGGAAAGAAAAGAGTGTATAAAGGACACAAAAACTATAAGAAAAGGAGAAATTTCTTGCTATACAACAATGCATTTGTCAGTTATTGCACTTGCATGTGATTGTAGAATAATGAATGAATATGTATATCTTTAGTGAGTTCAGAAAAGAAATCATTTGGTGAGAAGGAAAATTTGTTTTGACAGCTATTTTCTCCCTTTTCCATCATATTTTCTAATCTTTAAGTTTGGAAATGGAGTATCGAAAAATGCTACTTCTTTTTTTCCAATTATGCTTTTCTTGCTTTATTATTTTTAAGTACGAAAATTGTCATTTTCTCAGAGGTTGACAAAACTGTGAAACACTATTACAGTAAGCCAGACAGGGTAATTTAAAGCTGTTCCAGTCTGACTGGACCCCACTGACTGATATGTAACATTTATGGACTGCTTTTCAACACAAACCTCGTAACTGCAGCTTAAAATAAGCCGCATTTATGAGGTTTGTGTTGAAAAGCAACAATTTTCAAACTACTGTAGCCGAGTGACAATTTGCAGAATTACTTGTCTGTAATGATGCCATGGTTGTCACAATATTTCATGTTTACTGGTCCATGCTGAGTGATTTCCAGATTTGTTTGGAAAGTTGTTGGAATTTGATTTGTTTTGTTATTCTGGTATCCTTCAACTATCATTTTTGTCCTGTGGGTGTTATTACGGGTCCATGGATGTTTCATGAACAATTCTCTTTTCTTGAAATTCTGTATTTACTGAAATTTTTCCCCTGCAACACAATTTTAGGTTTCCTTTATTTGAAAGCTGCTGCAGACGCCAAGATGAATGCTACATATGAAGGAAGAATTGGCACAGAAAATATTGGGGCGAAAGGATAAATTGCTGGTCATCACTTATTTCTTCTTTTCTCTCAGGGTTTTCCAAACCAAACTCTAATCGGTACATAATAACGAAGTTTTATTTTGGAGAGGTCAAATACCATTTAGAATGACATGTATTTACCCTTTCCTAAACATGGTTGGCTTTTGATATCCCTAATTTAACAAGCTTAGCAAAACATTGAGGCAAAAGAAGAAAATGCTGTTGATCAGCATTTTCTCCTTTTGCCTCAATATTTTCTGTGCTATTATGCATACAAATCCTATCTTTATCAACCTCCATTTTGTCATCTGCAGGCGTTTTCTATTTTGAAAAATGTCATTTTGTCGTTTGATAATGGGTTAGTTAATGTGAAGGCGGATATTTAGTTATGAATGAAGTTGTAATTACGAGTGATGGTAACCGATTGTGTCACCGTGAAAATCGCGAAAAATCGTGAAATTTAATCCTATTGTATCTTCAGGCTAGACTTTATAAAAACTTTGGTGGAGACAGGAAACGCGGAAACATGCAGATTTGTCTTAAAACCGTCTCCCAAATAGGAAATAATTTAGACTGTCCCAATTTGAAAGCTGTTGCAGACGACAAAATGGGTTTTGATGATGTTAAGAATTGTCTTTGACATAGCGCAGAAAATATTGAGCAAAAGGAGAAAATGCTGCTTATTAGCATTTTCTTCTTTTGTCTCAATGTATTCCCAAACCTTTTCTATTAGAGACATCAAAGTCAAGTCTTATTAGGGAAAGGGTTAAACCCACCTCCCAAATGACAAAGATTTAGACGCTTCCAATTTGATAGCTGCTGCAGACGACAAAATTCATGTTGACAAAGATAGGATTTGTGTACAAAATAGCACCGTAAATATTGAGGCAGAAGAATTTATGACAAGCTGATTTATAGCTCTGTCCGTCTGTCTGTCTGCCTATCTGTCTGTCTGCACAACTTGAGAACCTGACATAACCAATTTATAAGATGATTTCTCTTCTTTTATCGCAGTTCAAAACTTTATCATTGAAGAAGGATTGTAAAATAGGAAGACTAAGACAGGACATTGGGTTTAGCTCTGTGTAAACTTTTTTGTGAGATAAAAATGTGAGAAAGAAAAACGATGTTGACATTTGTAACCCGATCTTAACAGTTGGCTGTTTTATACGAAACCTCAAGGTATTATTTCATATGATGATAAATTGTGGAATGTTTTGAATAGAAATTAGAAAACTCGTCTCCGCTATTTCTTGTTTGAGATGCATTCGTGAGCTGCCATGTGATAGTTCAAGTTGTGAAAACTGGGAGTTCTGATTGATGGATTGAAAACTGGATTTATGTGAGGAATTGTAGTGGAAGAAATTTATTCTGAAGTGCAATTCTGGTGAGTTGATTATTGAAATATTTCCATAAGTATGCATTGATTCAAAATTCTAAACCATACAAAATGCTTATGTTTGTATTTGGAATGGAAATGTAGCACAGTTTAGGAATTACTGGCACTTATCAAATTTCGCCTCTGGCTCTGCATTTCATTCTCAGTTAGTAAACCTTAAGCTTGTCCAAATTAAAAGATGATACAGACGACACAAACTTTGTGGGAAATTACTTGTCACAAGCAATTTCTTCATTTTCCACACTGTTTTGCCAAACCTTTTCTTGTGAGTCAAAATGTGTCACTGTGCAGTAATGGGTTAAAACGTAGATTTAGAAAAGCAAGTTATTTAGGCATTTAGGCTAAGTAGAAAGGCTTCCGAGTTACAGGATCTGCTTTCGTTTTGATACTCTTTTCTAGAATACAATTATTGCCAAACAAAATTTCATATGAAAAAGAAAAGCAATATATTGCATAAAAGATGTTACAAACACTGTTTGGGTGAGATATTATATAGCAAAAGAATGTTTAAGTAATGTTTGAATAGAAGAGAATTCTCTTCTACAAAAAAACTGCATATTTTTTAATGACCACATATCTTCATTTAACCCTTTCCCAAACAAGACTTGGTTTCAATTTTTCTAGGAAAGTCTTTTGAAAACTGTTAGCCAGTATTCTTTATTTGCCTCAATATTTTCTGTGCTATATTTAACGCATAATTTATTATGCTCCCCGAAGGGAGAGCATATAGTCGCCGCTTCGTCTGTCCGTCATTCCGTCCGTCCGTCATTCCGTCCGTCCGTCATTCCGTCCGTCCGTCATTCCGTCCGTCCGTCCGTCCGTCCGTCCGAAGCGATTTCTCTATAACCCTTGGGCCAAATCAAATGAAACTTACCATGTGAACTCCCTATGACATAATGCCGATGTACTTTTCCCAGTTTTTGGATTTGAGGCCTCGTCATGGGAAAAGGTGACTTAAGGTCAAAAACACTTTTTCTCTAATTTCTCATAGTCTAATGGTCGGAATTTGATGAAATTTCATATTTGAGTAGCAAATCAGATGCCCTTGACAATAAACTACTTGAAATTTGCGTATAAAAGGTATGTCATTGAAAAAGGGGGCTTAACGTTTGTTAGCTTAATCTTAGCTCTGCATGGCATACATTTATTGTGACAATACCTTAATCGGGGAGCATTGTCCGTCTCTGACGGCTCTTGTTTTGATCAACATGCAACTTATATTGTAGTCTGCAGCAACTTTCAAGCCTTCGCAGTCTCAATTTTTAGCTGGACGGGACAGAGTTGATATCTTTCTCCTTTAACCCTCTCCCAAACAAGACCTGGTTTTGACATCCCTAAGGCTTGGGAAAACATTGAAACAAAAGAAGAAACTGCTGGTAACCAGCAGTTTCTCCTTTTGTCTCAATATTTTCTGTGCCATATTTTACACAAATCCTATTTTAATAACATCCATTTTGTCATTTGTGGCAGTTTTTGAAGTGGATCACCATAAAATTTTGACGTTTGGGAAAGGGTTAAAAATTATTCATTTCCTATATTATACAGGTGAAAGTCTATATAAGTGTCCCGTCCACTTTTGACAGTCAGCTCACCTGGTGAGATGGGACTCTATACTATACTATTTCAATACTCTTTGATAACCTTAAATGGCCTCTCAAGTGAGAAATTTATTAGGTTAGTCTTCTTTCAAACTGAATTAATTTACCTTGTGGCCCAAACAAATCAGATTTAACCCTTGTCAGTTGGATCTTAGGATATTCTAGCTTTGGCAGACAGTGTAGATAGAGATCAGCACACACAATGAGATATCTGATCATGGCCAACAATACTTGCTTGTTCATCTCAAGAATGTTGTGTGAAATATAAAAAAATGAGATTGGAGAGCATTACAATTTGCATTAGAGCTCTAGTACATTCCTTTGATTTTGATTTGATTCAAGTTCTACATCACTTTCAATGACTTGGGTTGTACTTATTCATAGATCTACACTGTTTCATGGATATGGCAAATACTTGGTGGGGCTCTCAAATGCCTTTTAGAAGGACAAATCCATGAAACCAGTATAGTTGGTAGTTATTGAACCAAAGACTACTTAAGATTCTCTTCAAAGTTGAATGTCCCAACATGGTAACTTATATAATCCACAAGGCCACAAATCTTTTGGTTCCGAAACACTCTGAGATATTTAAGATATCCTCTGGCTTGACAAAGGGTTTAGAGACCCCAAACAACCAGCCACAGATTGGTAGAAACGTCCCATAATCCACTTCTATTACTCAGACAAGTCCAACATGTTTCGTGAAATCCGTTTAGCGGAGTACTTCAATAATGATTATTGGTGGAAATCTTAAATTTTAATGAGCAAACACAGCTGTAAAAACTCAATAGGTCCCTATCCTAACTTTAAACTCAAATTGCTTTTTAAAAGCCAAATTCAATACATGGTACTCTAAGCATAAGAGCATTGAAAATAATAAACTTGTCTTAGTACCCTTGCCAGGCTGATTGAAATTCATTTTAACATGAAATCAAAGTACTGCCGGAGCCATGTCCAAGTCATGTCCAAACCACAAACTGTATTTCATTATTATGTAGAAATCCATCTGTTTCATTTTGCAATAAATTTGTCATTTAAAGTAATTTGTTGAAGGTCATAACAGTCGGGCAGTGAGTTGTTGAAGACCATTGTCACCTATGAAAGTTTTACCTTGGTCCAGAACATGACTTTCATTCAAGGTTTTCAAACAAATTGATACAGGAATTTATTGTTTCCCATTCTCAGGGTCTTTATTGAAACATTTAGTGAATAAATTTATTGAAACGTTTTGTTAAACAACACTGTTTCTGAAGGTTTTTTCCATGGATAACTGTACCAGTTGCAAAGTAACCATGCAAAACTTTGCCGCTTTGTTGGTGATTCATTCGCAGTAGTAATGCACAGATTTTTGAGTTGCATGAAAATATTTTATGAGGGAAAATTGATTGCATGCTGCAAATACATGTTTGGATTTAAGTGCAGAATTTCTTTTCTTGTACCCTTGATTTGTCATGCAAATGATTGGACTAATTTGAGCATGTTTTTACGGCCAGTTCACTAACAGGCTGAGCTTGATATACCAGGGGAATCATGGAACCCTTGATGTACTGAGCTCAATAATTATTGTCAAGTTAAAGAATTTTTGGCTCAATTTAATGATGATCATGAGAGCTGTGGCCATAGCACATCAGACTTCCACTCATAAGGTCACAGGTTCAATTCGCGGCTGCAGCAAAACTTCCATTCTTTCTCCCACCAATGGGTGGATAATTGTAAACCTATGTGGGCAAGTAACTAGAGTCTCTGGAAGGATTTTGTGGCAGTACTGGTAACAGAAACAAAAGGAAAGTGCAGTGCTCTAGTGACCACAATATGACCATAGTTGTTGAAAGAGGCGGTAAAACGCCATTCAACTAATCAATGATTATAAGAACAATTTGATTTTTAAGATGTATGACATTACCAGCATGAGCCTCTGTATAACTGTCCATAATTATTGAAAGTCTGGAAGTTTTTCTTGTAACTATCTAGTAACTCCATACTGATCTGAAAAAAATAATAGTTGACATTAATTTTGGAAAGAAAACAGCTCAAAAGGTACAGCATAGAAATTTGAAGAAAAATCAAAGCCATTAGTATGGCTGAAAAAACTAATCTTGGCTGGTGTAGCTAGTGTGAGCAAATTTGGCGAAAGACAAAGAATCATTTATCGCCAGTGTCACGATTCTTAAATTGTTGATTTCTTCAAAAACATTGAAACTGCAGCTTATTTTAAGCTGTAGTTACAAGGTTTTTGGGAAAACTTAAGACAAAATTTAGTGTAGTGATAAGAAATACAAGCAGAAATTTCAAGAGGAATGGAAGCCAAGTGTGGTTAAAAACCCTAATCTCAGCAGCTGTGACATGCTACAATTTGTTGAGTAAATTAGGACAAATAAGACAAGGGATCATTTAGCCCAGCCCTTGTCCTGCTGACTTTTATTTATTGTTTCAAACAAATTGCCAATTTCAGAGACATTTCAATGAGTATATCTCAAGTTTTTGCCGCAATATTTCTGTAAAAAGCAGGCAGTTTAGGCAAAGATCAGACTGCACATCTGTGCAGGCTGATCTTAGTCTACACTACCTGCCAAAGCTTTGGTCACTGCAGGAATAGGACACTTACAGCATGAGAAGGGTTAAGAAGCCAGCATCTGTTTCCTTGACTGCATTGGGCCGATATTGATTTAGCATATTGTTGGAAAATAAACGAAGACTTACTGTACAATATGCATGTAATCTGCCCTCTGCAAAATAATTAGGCTGCTCTGTTCCCAATTGATCGTCCACTTTAGTGTTGCGAGTGGGCAGCTTTTTACCCTAATTGGTTTCGTCTGAAATGACATGCGCTTGTACATTGCTTATCATAAAAAAGAATGTGTACTTGCACTTGTACGGTGTTAGGATTTGTACTTTTGTGCCATCATGTTTTTTTTTTATGATTAAAGATTATGTTGTCGAACAATGAAATGAAGGTCTGATGTACAAAATGCAAAAAAATATAGTATTTTGTCTATTGTTACATATTATTCAAAAATAACCCTAATAAGCCCATTTTAGCTTTGTGTTTGTTATCCAATGTTTTGCACTGATGAAGTTTTGTGAATTTTATGGGACTTCATTCTATAATATAGTCGTAAATATTATCCCATGACAAAATTCAGCCTTGGGAACATTCATCCTAGACAGAACCATTTCATAATTATTAGCTCCACTGGCCGACAGGCCAGCGGGCTATTGTCATGGCGGTGTGTCCGTCGTGCGTCCGTCAGTCCGTCCGTCCGTAAACTTTTTCTTTAAAAATCTTCTTCTCAGAAACTACCAGATGGATTTCAATCAAACTTTACAAGAATGATCCTTGGGTAACCCTCTCTCAGATTCCTTCAAAGAATTTGAATTGAATCAGAATAAACTGAGTTATCTGCCCTTGAATGTCAAAAATAGCTGGTTTTGACTTTAATTTTACTCTAAAATCCACAAATATTAACCAATGAAGACAAAACTACAACAGAATGTTGGTGACTATAAGATCTTGCCTTGGTTTAATTTTAAGCTTGATCTGAATTTTACATCATGAGTTATGTGCCCTTGAAATTGACAAAATTGCCATTTTCGGCTCTATTTTGACTTTGTTTTCGCTCTAGCAAATACAAATATTGACCAATTTAAACAATACTTGTACAGAATGTTGGTGACCATAAGATCTTGCTTTGGTATAAATTTCAGCTTGATCTGAACTTAACATCATGAGTTATGTGCCCTTGATACTGACAAAATCACATTTTCGGCTCTATTTTGACATTGCTTTCACTCTAGCAACTACAAATATTGACCAATCAAAACAAAACTGAGACGGAATCTTTGTGACCATAAGATCTTGCTGTGGTATAATTTTCAGCTTGATCTGAATTTTACATCATGAGTTATGTGCCCTTGAAAATGACAAAATTGCCATTTTCGACTCTATTTTGACTTTGTTTTCACTGTAACAACTACAAATATAGATCAATCAAGACAAAACTTGTACAGAATGTTGGTGACCATAAGATCTTGCATTGGTTTGATTTTCAGCTTGATCTGAATTTTATGTCATGAGTTATGTGCCCTTGAAATTGACAAAAATGGAATTTTCGACTCTATTTTGACTTTGTTTTCACTCTAGCTACAAAATATTGACCAATCAAGACAAAACTTGTAGAGAATGTTGGTGACTATAAGATCTTGCCTCTGTGTAATTTTCAGCATGATCTGAATTTTATATGAGTTATGTGCCCTTGTTATTGACAAAATTTCCATTTTCGGCTTTATTTTCACTTTTACAACCATTAGTATTTATTAATCAATACAGAACTTTCACAGAAATCTTACAGACCATATGATCTTACTTGCTTGAAATTTTCAGCTTTGTCATGCATTTGCTTGTTTGCGCAGCCTGAACCTTTGAAATTGCATTCAACAAGACAAACAATCAGGCCTGTGGAGCGCTTCCAGGCCGCCAGGACTGTCTAGTTGTATTAAAGTATCATTTTCTACACTGTCTGTCTCTCAGATGAAATTTATGATGGATGGGAATTGGTGACCCAATAAACATATAGACAAATTATATATCACCGCTTTTCAACGAAAACCTCGTAACTGCAGCTTAACCCATTACCACAGAGTGGCTCCTTTTGACTCCCCTTAAGATGATGGCTTTGGAAAACATAGTGGAAAATGAAGAAATTGCTTGTGACAAGCAATTTCTTCATTTACCACGATTTTTTTTAAGTAAAAAGACCAAAAAATTTAAAATTTCATTCACTTGAAACTGTCGTCTGCATCATCTTTGAATTCGGACCAGTTAAAAATTTTGCCGTTTGGTAATGGGTTAAACAAGCTGCAGTTACGAGGATGCTGTTGGAAAGCAGTGATATGAAACTCTTCATTACAAGACAGTTATGTACCAGTGTCTATGTCTTTGCTTTTCAGAAATAATTGAACCTTCCAAAAATTAGAGAAGTTGGATACATTTAAAATTCTAAGGTGCTGCAGTTGACAAAATTAACCCATTACCAAACGGCAAAATATTCGGGTGGTCCAAATTGAAAGAAGTTGCAGACGACATTTTCAATGCGATGAAATTTTGAAACTTTATGACTTTTGGGGTAGAAAACATTGTGGAAAATGAAGAAATTGCTTGTCACAAGCAATTTCTTCATTTTCCACAATGTTTTCCAAAGCCATTATCTTGTAAGGAGTCAAAAAGAGTCATTGTGTGGGAATGGGTTTGAGTCAGAATGATTATTTTCTTTGATGGAGTGAACAAAATGGAAGTAAAAGTAGAACATGTTGTAAATGACAAGACTGTCCCCTCAGACAGACGGACAAATACTGAAATTTGTTGACTCCTTTAGTTCCACAATTTGAATTCGGTCTCATGTCCTCAACAGAACTAGATTGCTAAGTGGAAAACCAGGCTGAGATGTGGTTGACTAAAATGTCAATAATCACCATTTGACCATGATGTTAACTAGAGTTTATTTGCTTGTTGAAGTTCTGACCCGTTCAGATCAATACTGATGGACTCTACCATGTATTTGTTTGTACCTCTACAAATATTGCCTAAGCCCTCTGCATGCTGTATTATTGATAACCCTCCGCCTCACCAGTCTTTTGGATAAGACTTTAACTGAGGTCTTGTATCTATATGACCTTACTCTCTTACGAACAGAGCGTATTCTCCCTACATTCCATTTCGATAGAATACTCTCTGTTCTCGCGGGGTCGTTTCACGTCTAATCTCGGGGCCTTGGCGGGATTTCGGTATCCAATCGTCGCCAATATACTCATAAACAATCGAAATTTCTGATACAAGAAATGATTGGCTAACGCTTCAAATTACCAGCTTCTGCCAAAAATAGAAGCGACGTAATGTATACGTAATCAAACCAGATCAAACTGAAAGATTTTAATTCGATAATTCAAATGTTACCGGCTTCAGCCAAAAATAGAAGCGACGTAATGTATACGTAATGATCATGCAAGATAAAACTGAATGATTTTGATTCGATAATTCAAATGGTGTGCTATAATTAGATAATGACGACCAAATAGGCTGTTGGCGTACCGAAAACTGCAGAGGTCATATTTGATGGTTTAATCAATAGAGCTCGGCATGGAGAGTAATATGACCTTAGCTGTTGAGTTATAGAAGTAAAACTATATTCAATCCAATCCTTGGCATGCTGAATAAAAACATTAAGAATACAGTCAGAATGCAATAGCAGGATGACCAATTATTCCGTGATGCCTGCAACAGCGATTGGATATCGTTAAATAAGCATGGTAGAAGTGTCATCAGAAAGACTAGGTTGGTAGGGAATCATACCATTCTATCAAAGATCCTTTGAATGCAGCATAATATTACCTCCCCACCAAATGGGCTGCTCACAAAGTTTGGAAGGGCCATGACCTTCTCAATCAATACAGAATGGACACAGAAGGCATCATGAGGTCACATGATATCTTTGTCTACATCAACAATTAGCATGATGGTCCATTATCAGGCTGTCCTTATAGTCCCCTTATCTAGCTGGAAACAAAGCCCGCTACACCAATAAATCAATAACCTATCTTATCAATCGGGTCATTTATTTTCAATGTTTAGTTCTATTTTGTTGATGCCTGAATAAAAATATTGTTAAACCAAAGTTACCGTGCGCTGTGAATATTTATAAACAAACGTAATCATTTGCAATATTGATAATAATGAGCGCACAGTAACTTCGGTTCAGCAATACATTTAGTACATATTGCAAAAACAAAACCACCACTGTTGTGTCTTTTTAATTATTCAGTGAATACGAATGTATTAAACTTCAAATTACAAAGAATTGACAGGAAAATATGTTCATTAGAGCTGCTTCCAACGAGGCATTGTAGTTGAATCTGTTACTAAAGCCATAAGTCATACCCAATTTTTTGGACTCCAAAATGTATCTTTTTCAAATTCAGAATCCAAAAGTTCACCAACTTTGGAGTCCAATATGTATCTCTGTTGATATCAAAAATCCAAAAGTTACCCAATTTTAGAGCCCAGTAATTATATATCTATATTGATATCAGAAATCCAAAAGTTACCCAATTTTGGAGACCAATATGTATCTATGTTGATATCTGAAATCCAAATTACCCTGTTTTGGAGCCCAATGAAATAGCTATATTGATATTAGAAATCCAAAAGTTATCCAATTTTTTAGTCCAATATATCTAGATATTGATATCAGAAATCCAAAAGCTACCCAATTTTGGAGCCCAATACTCGTACATCTTTATTTATTAGAAATCCAAAAGTTTCCCAATTTTGGAGTTCAATAATTTTTATGTATCTTGATTTATATTGATAATAGCAATCCCAAAGAGAACCAATTTGTTAGTCAAATATGCAGAAATATTTGATATCTATGAAGATGACAAGCCAAGTAATAATTAACACTTTCCAAAAAAAAAGACATGGACTTGATGTCCCCTATAGGAATGTATTGAGAAAACATTGAGGCAGATGGAGAAAATGCTGATAAGCAGGATTTGTTTTTTTGTCTCAATATTTTCTATACTTTAACATACATATTTCCTACTTTTTACATCAATTGATTTGAGCTCCTTTTAAACTGGACAAGTCTTAAATTTCGCTGTTTGGAAAAGAGTTGTGACCAGAGTTGATAAAGTCAGTTGGCGTCCTCAGGTGACCTGATCCAATTGACCGTTACACGGACATGACTTCATTAAATATTGATGACCAATCATAATGGACTAATGAAATGCTATAAGAGGATAAATCATGAGCGCCGCAGCGAATGTTTGTCACTTTTATAAATTGCCATTGAAATTCCGGTGAAATTTTCTCATCAATTTTGCATGACAAATTTTATCGTTCATCACTTGTTGAATTACTTGAATATTCCATGTACACTTTCTCACAATTGAAATATTGGTACTGTGACACCTTCATTTTCTTGGGATTGGATCAAGGAGAAAAATGCCATGTTTCTCCTGTACAAAAAATATGGATTTTAAAATGGACAAAATTATAATAGGTGCATAAGAATTCATATCATCAGGGTTTTTTTTTTTCTTTTTTCGAAAACTATCAATGCAGCTTCAATCTTGACAAGGCTGTTCATTATGCATAGGCTGAACATCATAAAAGTCTTTCTTCCACATCTCAACTCTATATTATTATAACACTATACATAATGGTATGTCATAACCAGCGTAAATCATACTATTATCCTCTCCGGTCAACTTTCCATTTATGGAAATACAAATAGGATATCAAAGAACCAAGAATGGAAAAAACCTATCCTCAATTTTTGTCCATTTATTAGCTCACCTGAGCACGAAGTGCTCAAGGGGAGCTATTGTGGTCACTCACCGTCCATCGTCTGTCCGTCTGTCTGTCCGTCAACAATTTCTTCAAACATCTTCTTCTCCAAAACTAACTGGCCAATTTTGACCAAACTTGGCAGGAATGTTCCTTGAGTGACCCTTCTCAAAACTTGTTCGCGGATTTTTGATTCGTCAAAAAATGTGGGCGTGGCAGGGTGGGGGCCTATCACACTTAGAGAAATCCTAAGAAAATTCTTTAAAAATCAACCATTGTTCCAATTTGAACCAAACTTGGCAGAATTGTTCCTTGAGTGACCCTTCTCAAAAGTTGTTCTCAGATTTTTGATTCTTCAAAAAATGTGGCCGTGGCAGGGAGAAAGGAGCTTATCAGACTCAAGGGAATGGCCGTATCTAAGTTGTTAGAACTTGTGGCCAGACCCTTTTGCCTACTGTTGATTATTCATTTGTTGAAAAATATGCACATGTATGTACACTTTGATGGCAATAAAATATGTTTAAACTAAACTAATCAGACTTAGAAAAATCATAAGAAAATTCTTTAAAAATCAACCATTGGGCCAATTTGAACCAGACTTTGCAGGGATGTGCCTTAAGCCATTCTTTTTAAAATTTGTTCACAAATATTTTCATTTGTAAAAAAATGTGGCCGTGGCAGGGAGAAAGGGGCTTATCAGACTTAGAGAAATCATAAGAAAATTCTTTAAGAATTAACCATTGGGCCTATTTGAAGCAGACTTTGCAGGAATTTTCTTTGAGTCTCTCTTTTCAAAATTGATTCACAAATTTTTAAATTTGTCAAAAAATGAGGGCGTGGCAGGGAGGAAGGGGCTTATCAGCCTTAGAGAAATCCTAAGAAAATTCTTTTAAAATCAACCAATGGGCCAATTTGAACCAAACTTGGCAGAATTGTTCCTTGAGTGACCCTTTTCAACATTTGTTCATAAATTTATAGTTTGGTAAAAAAAATGTGGGTGTGGCAGGGCGCGGCTTATCTAACCAAGAGAAATTGTTAAAAAATTCTTCAAAAATCTTCTTCTCCTTAACCATAGGGCCAATTAAAATGAAATTTGGCAGGAATGTTCCTTGGGTGACTCTCCTTAAGAATTGTTCGCGGATTTTTTATTCATCTAAAATTGTGGGCGTGGCAGGTCAGCATTTACCGGACTTGGAGAAATCATAAGAAAATTCTTTAAAAATCAACCATTGGCCCAATTTGAACCACACATGGCAGAAATGTTCCTTGGTTGACTCTTTTCAAAATTTTTTCTCAAATTTTTTATTCGTCAGAAAAAATTGGGCGTGGCTTATCGGACTTACAGAAATCCTAAGAAAATTCTTTAAAAATCAATCATTTGCCCAATTTGAAGCAAACTTTACAGAAATGTTCCTTGAGTGACCCTTTTCAAAATATGTTGGCAAATTTTGTATTGGTCAAAAAAGTGGGCGTAGCAGGGCGTGGCTTATCAGACTCAGAGAAATCATAAGAAAATTCTTTAAAAATAAAGCATAAGGTCAATTTGAAACAAATTTGGCAACGATGTTCCTTGAGTGACCGTTTTCAAAATTTGTTTGCAAATTTTTGATTCGTCAAAAAAGTGGACGTGTCCTAAACTTCTTTCAGGTGAGCGATATAGGGCCATTCTGGCCCTCTTGTTCATATAATTATTGTAATAAAGATGGTCTAGGTACAAAAAAGATTTGCAATCCAAATATATTTTGATTCTTGGTTGTTCGTGTAGCATTTTAATTAAAAGCAAGATGGCCCATATTTCTATACAAAATATGGTAGAAAATATTATTTTTATAATCCATGCACCCAGTACCATGGATCAAGGATTATCATGAAGGAGTTTTTAACATCAGATAGAGAGGTTCATTTTCCTAGAATTACACAATTTTGACTGGATTTCTGTAAAAACGAAATAATCAGGTAACAGAAGAGGGTTCATTTGAACCCCCCAAATCCCCTCTGGATCTTCCACTGGCTGCGACCATAAATTTGCAAGTTTCGGAATGACATGGATATATTGAGACAGAAAGGTTAACCAAAATTTAATTTCTGGATAACAAATTGTCAATCATTAGTGGTTTTACATGATATTATTTAGTGGAATATGTGGCTATAGTTGTCTGGCAAACACAAAAACCTCAAAATTCTCTGAAATAGTGTAATATTTTTCTGTCTTTATAAGGTCCTTTTCAAATATATTTTTGCTTCCAGATATCCAAAATCTTCTTTTACTTTCACATTCTCTATGCTATAACTCTGAGATGAATCTTACATTAATCTTGTCATCTAAATCACCTCTTGAGCAGGATAAAATACTTTCATTTTGGAAATGGTTGAGAAAGCAAATAACTATGCAGTTGGGAGAGAAGGAAACCTAAACTGAAGTTAAAAACTAGTTCATATTTTTAAATACCAATAAACTGTGAACAAGAATAGGAACCAATAAATGAGTTGTTGCTATAGCAACTATATTGTCTGATTATTGTATTATTATGTCATAACAAGAAATTTTAATTAAGAATTCTATAAAACCTGTCAAATAAAGCAAGACTACAAATCGTCGTTGTAAATGCAAAACCTCGTATCTCGTTTATGGAAAATTTTAAAGGGGAGGGAAAAAAGTGTAATAACTTTTCCCAAACTGAAACCTTTTACTTGAAATTTTGACATATTGTTCACAAATAATTTGTCATTAATACTGATCAGTAAAAATATCTCAAAACCTGCGATAATTGTCTAAACTGGGCAGACAAGTTTGTACTTTGGAAATCGCCAGAGTCGACATACGAGGTTTTGCATTTACACCGACGAAATGTAATCCTGAATGGATTGGGGAAGTTTTTCTAATTCTAAACCAATTTCCAAACAGTGGCACCTTTTGATGACCAATGGAAAACGCTTGGGAAATCGCTGAGGCTTTAAGTGAAAATGCTGGTCATCAGCATTTCCCCTTATGCCTCAACATTTTTTGTGCTATTAAAAAAAGTTTTCAAATTCTTTATCAACTGTTTTTAGCTCACCTGAGCACGAAGTGCTCATGGGGAGCTATAATTGTGGTCACTCACCATCCGTCATCCGTCCGTCTGTCCATTCACATTTCTTTAAACATCTTCTCCTCCTAAACCATTTGGTCCATTTTAACCAAACTTGGCAGGAATGTTCCTTGGGCGACCCTTTTCAAAACTTGTTCGTGAATTTTTGATTCGTCAAAAAAAGTGGGCGTGGCAGGGCGTGGCTTATCGGACTTAGAGAAATCCTAAGAAAATTCTTTAAAAATCAACCATTGGCCCAATTTGAACCAAACTTGGCAGAAATGTTCCTTAGGTGACTCTCTTCAGAATTTGTTCGTGAATTTTTGATTCGTCTGGAAAAGTGGGCGTGGCAGGGCGTGACTTATTGGACTTAGAGAAATTCTAAGAAAATTCCTTAAAAATCAACCATTTGGTCAATTTTGACCAAACTTGGCAGAAATGTTCCTTGGGTCACCCTTTTTAAAACTTGTTCGCGAATTTTTGATTCGTCAAAAAATGTGGGCGTGGCAGGGCGTGGCTTATCGGAAATAAAGAAATCCTAAGAAAATTCTTTAAAAATCAACCATTGGCCCAATTTGAACCAAACTTGGCGGAAATGTTCCTTGGGTGACTCTCTTTAAAATTGTTTTGTGAATTTTTGATTCGTCAGGAAAAGTGGGCGTGGCAGGGCGTGACTTATTGGACTTAGAGAAATTCTAAGAAAATTCCTTAAAAATCAACCATTTGCCTAATTTGAACCAAACTTGGCAGAAATGTTCCTTTGGTGACTCTCTTAAAAATTGTTTGCAAATTTTTGATTCGTCAGAAAAAGTGGGCGTAGCTTCTCAGGCTTAGAGAAATTCTAAGAAAATTCCTTAAAAATCAACCATAAGCCCAATTTGAACAGAACTTTGCAGTAATGTTCCCTTGGTGACTCTTTTCAAAACTTGTTTGCAAATTTTTGATTCGTCAGAAAAGTGGGCGTGGCAGGACATGTCTTTTCTTCAAAAATCAACTGTTGGCCCAATTTGAACCAAACTTTACAGAAATGTTCTTTGGGTGACTCTTTTTATGCTCCCCGAAAAAATTTCGGGGGAGCATATAGTCGCCATGCTGTCCGTCCGTCCGTCCGTCCGTGTGTCCGTCCGTCCGTCCGTCCACAGCCATATCTCAGCAACCCTTGGACCAAATTCAATGAAACTTCACATGTGAACTCCCTGGGTCAATACCTAGAGACCTTTTTCTCCGTTTGTAAATTAAAGGCTTCATCATGGAAAAAGGGACCTTAGTGTAAAAATTAGTTTTTCTCTTATTTCTCTTCATCTAATGGGCAGAATTTAATGAAATTTTGTGCTCATGTAATAAATAGGATGTTCTAGACCATATTCTATAAATAATGTGTGTACAAAACAGCTGTCATGGGAAAAGGGGGCTTAATGTAGGATAGTTTTTATTTTGTGACAAACACTTATTCGGGGAGCATAATCCGTCTGTGACGGCTCTTGTTAAAATTTGTTTGCGAATTTTGATTCGTCAGATAAAGCAGGCGTGGCAGGGCGTGGCTTATCGAAGTTAGAGACACCGTAAGAAAATTCTTTAATAAAAAACACAATGGGCCAATTTGAACAAAATATAGCAAGAATTTTCCTTGAGTGACTCTTTTAAAAATGTGTACACTAATTTTCTTAATCGTCTAAAAATGTGGGTTTGGCAGGGCAGGGTTATCAGACTTAGAGAAATCATAAGAAAACTCTTTAAAAATCAAGCATCGGGCCAATTTGAACCAAACTTGGCAACAATGTTCCTTGAGTGACCCTTTTCAAAATTTGTTCACGAATTTTTGATTTGTAAAAAAAGTGGGCGTGTCACAAACTGCTTTCAGGTGAGCGATATAGGGCCATTCTGGCCCTCTTGTTTGTCATATGCAGTAGTTTTTAGCTCACCTGAGCACAAAGTGCTCGAGGTGAGCTATTGTGGTCACTCACCGTCCGTCGTCCGTCTGTCCGTCTGTCTGTCTGTCTGTCTGTCCGTCCGTCAACAATTTCTTCAAACATCTTCTTCTCCAAAACCAACAGGCCAATTTTGACCAAACTTAGCAGGAATGTTCCTTGAGTGACCCTTCTCAAAACTTGTTCGCAGATTTTTGATTCGTCAAAAAATGTGGGCGTGGCAGGGTGGGGCTTTTCGGACTTAGAGAAATCCTAAGAAAATTCTTTAAAAATCAGCCATTGGGCCAATTTGAACCAAACTTGGCAGAATTGTTCCTTGAGTGACCCTTCTCAAAACTTGTTAGCAGATTTTTGATTCGTCATAAAACGTGGCCGTGGCAGGGAGAAAGGGGCTTATCAGACTTAGAGAAATCATAAGAAAATTCTTTAAAAATCAATCATTGGGCCAATTTAAAGCAAACTTGGCAGAATTGTTCCTTGAGTGACCCTTTTCAAATCTTGTTCGCAGATTTTTGATTCGTCAAAAAACGTGGCCGTGGCAGGGAGAAAGGGGGCTTATCAGACTTAGAGAAATCATAAGAAAATTCTTTAAAAATCAACCATTGGGCCAATTTGAACCAGACTTTGTAGGAATGTGCCCTAAGCCATTCTTTTTAAAATTTGTTCACAAATATTTTCATTTGTAAAAAATTGTGGCTGTGGCAGGGAGAAAGGGGCTTATCAGACTTAAAGAAATCATAAGAAAATTCTTTAAAAATTAACCATTGGGCCAATTTGAAGCAGACTTTGCAGGAATGTTCTTTGAGTCTCTCTTTTCAAAATTGATTCACAAGTTTTTACATTTGTCAAAAAATGAGGGTGTGGCAGGGAGGAAGGGGCTTTTCGGCCTTAGAGAAATCCTAAAAAAATTCTTTAAAAATCAACCAATGGGCCAATTTGAACCAATTAAAGTTTTGTCAAAAAATGTGGGTGTGGCAGGGCAGGGCGTAGCTAACCAAGAGAAATTGTTAAAAAAAATCTTCAAAAATCTTCTTCTCCTTAACCATTGGGTCAATTAGAACCAAATTTGGCGGGAATGTTCCTTAGGTGACCCTTCTTAAGATTTGTTCGCAGATTTTTTATTCGTCCAAAATTGTGGGCATGGCAGGTCAGCACTTATCGGACTTGGAGAAATCATAAGAAAATTCTTTAACAAGGTGTCAAACTGTCACAAGATACGCCCGTAACACTGCTTTTTGTTGACAGGGGGAGCAGGTTGGTAAAAGTTTCATGATCCTAGCTATTATACTTTTCGAGATATACCCTGGACAAAAATGAAGTATGAAAAACAACAAAGGGCAATAACTCAAAAAATAAGCCAGATAGAGTTATGGTTCTTGTGCACTGCACTCCCCCTTGGTGAGATCTATACACCCATGAAGTTTCATGATCCTAGCTATTATACTTTTAGAGATATACTCCGGACAAGATTCAAGTATGAAAAACAACAAAGGGCAATAACTCAAACAAGAGTTGTCCGCGGACAACGTAGCTCGCCTATACGGGAGCTTGTCACAAAAACAGCTAATTTTTTAAAAGTAGGTCAAACGCCAAGGTCAAGGTCACAAGGTCAAAGGTCATGGTCACAAATGAAAGGTCTTGTCGAGAACTATCTATGTGTGAAATATCAAGGCTCTATCTATAATAGTGCATGAGATATAGGCCAGGTTAAAGTTTTTTAAAAGTAGGTCAAACTCCAAGGTCAAGGTCACTAGGTCAAAGGTCATGGTCACAAATGAAAGGTCTTGTCGAGAACTATCTACGTGTGAAATATCAAGGCTCTATCTATAATAGTGCATGAGATATAGGCCAGGTTAAAGTTTTTTAAAAGTAGGTCAAACTCCAAGGTCAAGGTCACTAGGTCAAAGGTCATGGTCCCAAATGAAAGGTCTTGTCGAGAACTATCTATGTGTGAAATATCAAGGCTCTATCTCTAATAGTGCCTGAGATATTGACCAGGTTAAAGTTTTTCAAGTGAAGACGGGACGGGACGCGACGCCGACGCCGACACTAGGGCTGTGACATTAGCTCCCCGGACATAAAGTCCTGGCTCGCTAAAAATAAGCCAGGTAGAGTTATGGTTCTTGTGCACTACACTCCCCCTTGGTGAGATCTATACACCCATGAAGTTTCATGATCCTAGCTATTATACTTTTAGAGATATACTCCGGACAAGATTCAAGTATGAAAAACAACAAAGGGCAATAACTCAAAAAATAAGCCAGGTAGAGTTATGGTTCTTGTGCACTGCACTCCCCCTTGGTGAGATCTATACACCCATGAAGTTTCATGATCCTAGCTATTATACTTTTAGAGATATACTCCGGACAAGATTCAAGTATGAAAAACAACAAAGGGCAATAACTCAAAAAATAAGCCAGGTAGAGATATGGTTCTTGTGCACTGCACTCCCCCTTTGTGAGATCTATACACCCATGAAGTTTCATGATCCTAGCTATTATACTTTTAGAGATATACTCCGGACAAGATTCAAGTATGAAAAACAACAAAGGGCAATAACTCAAAAAATAAGCCAGATAGAGTTATGGTTCTTGTGCACTGCACTCCCCCTTGGTGAGATCTATACACCCATGAAGTTTCATGATCCTAGCTATTATACTTTTAGAGATATACTCCAGACAAGATTCAAGTATGAAAAACAACAAAGGGCAATAACTCAAAAAATAAGCCAGGTAGAGTTATGGTTCTTGTGCACTGCACTCCCCCTTGGTGAGATCTATACACCCATGAAGTTTCATGATCCTAGCTATTATACTTTTAGAGATATACTCCGGACAAGATTCAAGTATGAAAAACAACAAAGGGCAATAACTCAAAAACTAAGCCAGGTAGAGATATGGTTCTTGTACACTGCACTCCCCCTTGGTGAGATCTATACACCCATGAAGTTTCATGATCCTAGCTATTATACTTTTAGAGATATACTCCGGACAAGATTCAAGTATGAAAAACAACAAAGGGCAATAACTCAAAAAATAAGCCAGGTAGAGTTATGGTTCTTGTGCACTGCACTCCGTAATGATAAGAAGAATATAACTGCCAAGTTTAAAGTCAATCGGACTTAAGGTGACAGAGTTATGCTCCGGACAAAGAAGTGGACGCCGCCGGACGCCCGGACGCCTGACGCCACGGGTGATCCCATAATACGTCCCGTCTTCGACGGGCGTATAAAAATCAATCATTGGCCCAATTTTAATCAAACTTGGCAGAAATGTTCCTTTGGTGACTCTTAAAAAAAATGTGAATTTTTGTTTCGTCTGAAAAAGTGGGCGTGGCAGGGCGTGACTTATAAGACTTAGAAAAATTCTAAGAAAATTCTTTAAAAATCAACCATTGGCCCAATTTGAACCACACTTGGCAGAAATGTTCCTTGGATGACCCTTTTCAAAATTTGTTCTCAAATTTTTATTCGTCAGAAAAAGTGGGTGTAGCTTATCGGACTTACAGTGTTGGCTAATTTTGTATTGGACAAAAAAAGTGGCCGTGGCAGGGCATGGCTTATCATGCAGACTTAGAGAAATCATAAGAAAATTCTTTAAAAATCAAGCATTGGGGCAATTTCAAACAAATTTAGCAATTATGTTCCTTGAGTGACCCTTTTCAAAATTTGTTTGCAAATTTTTTATTCGTCAAAAAAGTGGGCGTGTCTTTAAACTTCTTTCAGGTGAGCGATATAGGGCCATTCTGGCCCTCTTGTCATATTATAACAGTGAAAATCTCTGCTTGTTTGCGAAAGGCTTATTCATGCTAAAAGATATTTTTAAGGTTGTACACCACTAATGAGGTTTTTTGTGATGTCAGATTTTTTGGCGACATTGCAAACGTTTGATGACTTTGTAAAGACAGATCTACTTTATAAATGTTTATGACAACATACGAAAAATTCAGATGTTGTATGAATCTCAGGTGGACTACTTTAAGACTGATACAAAGACCGATACAAAGCAACCAATCATCTTCATTTTAATCATGATCAGGGATTATAACACAGTTACACAGTATGCTATGACAGTTCTTGATTGAGTAACAATTATCTCACCATATGTTGCTATTATTTTAATCCTTTCTGAAATAATCACAAAACTTTTTTTTTATAAGAATTGGTTTAGAATGTTTTGAGAGAAAAAGAGAATATGCTGATAACTAATATTTACTCATAGTCTCTTATTGTTTACGATATGGGTTTAGAAATGTCAGTTCTATTGCTTACTACAACATCTTTCAAATTAAACCTGTTAAAGCTATTTTCATGTAGGAAAAGGTTAATTAAATGATAGTACTTCATGCTCACAGCTGTTTTATGGTGTCAGGTTTCAACATTTTTGGTTGTTGTTTTTTCCAAAAAAGATTTAAACACTTGGCAACATGTTTTTGTTGTTGTTTCTGAAAAATATTTTAACACCTTGCAAAGCAAATGACAATATAACATGGTAAATGTTAGCTTCTTTCATATGTGATACAGAGAATGGTTTCTATGCATTTCTAATTCAAATATCCTATTTATTTTCACAAAGAAATATTTCTTCGATTAAAAGTCAAGAGATCAATTAATTCTCCTCAATAAAAGAAAAAAAACACTCTGAAATAACATTTGTAGAATTCTGAATGCTGCAAAGCCAATCAATGAAGTGGTGGTGCCCATAGTACAATTTACTTGTAATTATTGAAAAAATCCTATGTTGTTGGTATGTATTACAATTGTGTCTTTGAGACAATTGTAATGATTACCCACAACATGGGATTTACAGCAGAAAAAGAAGATTTAAATTAAAGAAAGTAAATGATTCCCTTTTATTTAGAGAGTTCTGCACTCTGTATGCATGTTGCATGGTTGCTGTAGCCTGTCAATGCATTATTACACTCTGACCTTGCAGAAAGAGCTGGAATGTCTAGCATTACAGAAATTTTAATATAAAACTTGATTGTGACGCCAAATCTTGTCCTATTTTGTCATTATAACACTCTCCCGGGGAACAGAATTGAAGCTGATTTGAATTTTTGTGTTAGAACAGGAATTTCTCTTGTAAATGAAACTTGGCAGAATTATGAAATATGCAAATTAATACTTTATGCCACTCTGGTCTTGCCCGCTTCAAGGCAAATGAAATAGAAAATAGGAGACGGTACTTTCTTCTGAACTCTGAGAGTTGTCTCTAAAATAGTGAGTGGATATTGCCATCCATAAAATGCTTGTCAAAAATTTTTTATTCAGCTTTGAAACTAGTCCAGGTTTTCAATTTTTCAATCCAGGTTTTTTCGATTTTTTTAAATAGAAAATGTTTGGGGAAACATTGAAATAAAAGGAGCATTTTTTTTCTTTTGTCTCAATATTTTCTGTGATATTTTATTGTTATTGGAACATTCTGAGAGAAGAGATTTGAAAGTCCTTAGTGCAGGAAGTTAAGATCATGATCTCATTATGGGAAGGCTGATCTTGACCCCAATAATGCCCAATGCACATGAATACTTCTGATCCATCTTATGATTACAATTTGAATGGTGTATTAAAGACATTTACTAGATTCTTTTTGCCGAATTTAATTTTTCTCATTTTTACATATTTTTTACTTTAGAGTATGCCTAGTTCAAATATGCAAAGAAAAAGTTTGGTCACCATAGTTTTCCTTGTATTTGCATTTTTACAACACACCTGTAAATCGTTTTTGCATGAATTTTGGATTTTTTAAAAAATACACACTATCTTAACAAATACGTGATTTTTCATACTTTTATCAGATATCTTACTTATTTCTTTGATCATACAATTCAGTATGTATTACAAACAAGATGTGGAATTCTTGTAATGAGTAGAAAAATAAAAGTACCAAAGGAATGTGGTTTTACAAATTGCTACTTATTTCGTCAAAGGCACATTTTTCCACAAATTTCGTTCAAATAAAGCACAAAAATTGAAATTAAAAAAGTTTTACGAATTTAATTTTTTTCAAATTCACAAATTTTGTACATTAAAGTATGCTGAAAATAACTGTAAAAAGAAATAAAGGGGTAACCATATTCATTTTGTATGAATCTTGCACTAAAATAGACTGGGATTACAGTTGTTTTGATAAACAGTTAGTGCTGTTATAAAATCTCGTAACTACGGCTTATATCAAGCCGTAGTTACGAGATTTTATAACAGAACCCACGAAATTCATTTGTCTGTTCGAAATTACGTCACAATTTCCTTGAAAAAATCGTTCCCTTTTAAGTGTCTTGCCAAAAGACACACCGCCAGTGGGGTTTGAACCCGGGACCTCAGGGTTTCAAGTCGAGTGCTCTATCCACTGCGCCACCGAGGCAGTCTAGATTAAAGAATTTCAATGCGCAGGAGCTTGCGCACTGAACAACTCCCGAAAACGTCTTTAATACTTATAAAATTATGTTTCTGTGCTTTCAGGATTTACTGGTGTCACAAAGAGCAAAGAAAGAGTAAACAAATAGTAAACAAAGAGTTAACAGAATACAATAGGTATGTTTTTATGCTTCCCGAAGGGAGAGCATATAGTCGCCGCTTCGTCCGTCCGTCCGTCCGTCCGTCCGTCCGTCCGTCCGTCCGTCATTCTGTCCGTCCGTCCGAAGTAATTTCTCCATAACCCTTGGGCCAAATCAAATGAAACTTACCATGTGAACTCCCTATGACAAAATGCCGATGTGCTTTTCCCGTTTTTTTTATTTGAGGCCTCGTCATGGGAAAAGGGGACTTAAGGTTAAATACAGTTTTTCTCTAATTTCTCCTAGTCTAATGGTCAGAATTTGATGAAATTTCATTTTTGAGTAGCAAATCAGATGCCCTTGACAATAAACTAATTAAAATTTCCGTATACAAAATATGTCATGGAAAAAGGGGGCTTAACATTTGTTAGCTTTATATTAGCTCTGCATGGCATATATTTATTGTGACAATGCCTTATTCGGGGAGCATTGTCCGTCTCTGACGGCTCTTGTCTTACATGATTATGCCCATCTGCACAGTTTTAATGTAAATAAAATATGGTAAAAAGAAATAAAAAAAATGTGACATCATAAAGATGAAAGTGATGTCACAAAGATGCAAGTGATGTCATATAATACTGGTGGATTACTATATTGTGCCACCTTTTACTCAGAATGGTGATTAAATGAAGTATAAACCACTGTAGAACGTAGATTAAATCTTAGATAAAATGTTGCTGGAAAATTACTCTTTATAGACCTTGAGCCACCAATAACCCCTGCTCCACCCCCAGAGGGAATTTTGAAGGGTATGATTTTCTGAAAGCTTATAACAAATGCTACAAGATGAGCGTTGTTTGCACTTTGGCCGTTGGGGCTTTTGGCTGTAACCCTTATCTAAAACCCTTAACCCTTTCAAATTTTTCATTTAAATATACAGACAATTATTTGGTCATATCTTGATTGAATTTTAATCTACATATGTCAAAATGGTATCAAATGAAAGCTTATGACTTGCTCTTCAATTTGTAGTTATTTTATGCAAATTAGCTCATTTGCATATTCATGAATATTAATGATTTTCCTTAAAATTGCTATTTTTTATGAAAATTTGGTTAATACTTTCCAAATGAAGGCGTTTCTGTCCAGGGGGAGTTTTGTAAACATGGTTTATTTTAAAGTACATTTTATTAGAAACATTTTGAGCCTTGTTTGCACTCTGGCGGTTGGGGCTTTTTGCCGTAACCCTTATCTAAACCCTTAACCCTACCAAATTGTTCATTTAAATTTTGAAAATGAATTTGGTCATATCTTGATTGAATATTGACACACAGGTGTCAGAATGGTATCAAATGAAAGCTTATGACTTGCTCTTTCATTTTCAGTTATGTTATGCAAATTAGCTCATTTGCATATTCATGAATATTAATGATTTTTCCTAAAATTGCGATTTTCGACAAAAATGTGGTAAATACTTTCCAAAACAGAGCATTTTAGTGCAGGGGAATCATGTAAACATAGTAAATCTTCAAGAAAATTATATAAGAAACATTTTGAGCGATGTTTGCACTTTGACCATTTGGGCTTTTGGCCAAATCCCGTATCTAAACCCTTAACCCTATAAAATTGTTCATTCATTTCAAAATGTTTTTGGTCATATCTTGGTTGAATATTGACCTACAGATGTTAGAATGGTATCAAATGAAAGCTTATGACTTGCTTAATAATGTGCTATAAATTTTATGCAAATTAGCTCATTTGCATATTTATGAATATTAATGTAATTACTTAAAACCGTGACCTTTTTTCCGTATATTTGGTAAACACTTTCAAAAACACTGTGTTTCTTCTCAGGGGGAATCATGTAAACATGGTTTGAATTAAAGAACAGTTAATAAGAAACATTTTGAGCAATGTTTGCACTCTGGCGATGGGGGTTTTTGGAGGTGACCCTTATCTACACCCTTAACCCCATCAAATTGTTCATTCAAATTTTCAAAACGTTTTTGGTCATTTCTTGATTAAGTATTGACCTACTGATATCAGAATGGTATCAAATTAAAGCTTATGGCTGACTCTTCCATGTGCTTTTATTTTTCATGCATATTAGTTCAGTTGCATTGCCATATATATTAATGATTTTCCTTAAAATTGTGATTTTCAGCGAAAATGTGTTAAAACAATCAGAAACAATGTATGTGTTTCTGTTCAGAGGCATTATGCAAACATAATTTATCTTAAAGAACATTACATGAATAACACTTTAAGCAATGTTCACACTGTGGCATTTGGGTCTTTTACCCAAACCCCTTATCTAAACCCTCAACCCTATCAAATTGTTCATTCAAATTTTCAAAATGTTTTTGGTCATATCTTGATTAAATATTGATCTACAAACGTCAAAATGGTATCAAATGAAAGCTAGTGAATTGCTAGTATATTTGCAATTACTTCATGTCGATTTGCTCATTTACATATTCATAAATACTATTGATTCTTAAATGTTTTGGACAAAAACACATTTATTGTGGTAAATCCATAAAATGTATTCCATGTGACAGTGCTATATGTTATATAGTAATCCTGTTATGTTATGTACATAGTAACCCTGTTATCTTTAGTAATTGATCTATATCGGTTTCCATCATGATAAACTTGCCCAACTCCCACAGTTTGAGTAAATCCAAGATTGCCACCAAGTGCGATGTGAATCATTTTTGGTCAAATTGTTCTAGAACAGTGCAATAAGTAAGTGTCTTAATATGGAATTTCACATGCTGATCTAAACCTGGTAGCATAGTTGTAGCATTTTTAAAAATATCAGGAAAATATTGAACTGAAGATATCTTTGGCCATCTAATGCCATCCTGGAAAACATATGCCATATTGAAAGAGATTGTATGTGTATCGCAAGGGAACTATTTTCAATTTATTGTGCGGTGGTACTATTCTGAAAGCACATATAAGAATTAAATGAGCCGCGCTCTGGGAAAACCGGTCATAATGACAAAATTTTCGAAAATTGTTTTTTTGACTTTTCAAAATGTCCAAGAACTACTGTACACAACATCGAAAGCCGTTTTATTCTAACCCAAGTACTTTTGATTTTACAGGTACTTGAAGACGTCATGTATTCGGATTAAAACCCATTAAAATTGATGTCAAATAACGTCTAACCGACGTCAAAAAGACCAAAACTACTGTCTACATAGACGGGACGTTTTCTTGTTGCCTTGCGTTGAAAAAATGAGATTCTAGTAGCTCCATTCATAAAATAAAAAAAACATTATAACATAAAACAAAGCCGCTTTCCCTGATCAACAAAATTTTACTTTAGTATTTTTTCATGCTGTATCAGCCGCATAGCAACTCAAACTTCCACATACAAATGAGCTAGGTTTTGGGAAAAAGGCCCATATGGCATTTGAGACCAACTTCGATCCATATCTATCTGCACATACGCATTGTCTGATAAGGATACATGTGGCTCTCGGAAAAAAACTTCTTCTTGACGTTTAACTATTGTAATCTGAGAGCAACGTGTATCTATATCGGACTTCACGTTGGCGCATGGTACTCTCAAATGCTATAATGCCCCCTTTCCAGATCCTGGCTCAAATGTATGTAGAAATCTTAATGGCTTGTGTGAATTATCTTTATCAACGGCCTATTAACCCTTTCTAGAACAAGACCTGATTCTGGCGTCCCTAGTAAATACACTTTTGGAAAACATTGAGAGAAAGAAGAAATTGAAATTGTAATCGACGATTTCTCCTTTTCCCTCAAACTTTTCTGTACTATTACACATGTATTTTCCAGATCTACTTTCGATCATTTTTTTTTGTTATCTGTCAATCCTTTCAAATTGCACTGGTCTATATTACAATGTCAGTTGCGTGGCTGTGGGCAAGTGACGTCCTGGTAGCGAGGTCTGACGTGTTGACGGACGTTCCTGTACAGATACTGCTGCCTGGCTTCTGACATTCCGGCAGGAGGTATAATGTTTGGCTGTTCATCATTGAATGTAAACTGCTTGTCCTTCAGCAGGTTAATCCTCTCTTCCTCTGCGTCTCTGTGTCGTTTGATGATAACTACCCCGGGTTCCGTAGATACCATTCTAAAATACTGATATTTTCTGAAATTAAAAAGCAAATTTCATGTCACTTCTTACTTGAACGAAATAACATTATTATACAATCATTCAGTTCGAGCTAATAATCTGTTTATTCCTTGATTTATGCCTAGATTTGCTGGTTCCTCAGCCCGAGACGTCAGATTGTAAAGAAAAGACGTTATACATCGATAAACAAATTATTCCTCTCTATCAAACAGATAAAGTAAAAATTCAAAATCGATTATAAAATCAGAGTACATGCGATCAGCAACTAATAGCTACGATTGGATATTGTGTTTGTCAAATAATAAGAAAATGTTCCGAATACAAAGATAGATACATCTTTTTGAATAACATTACAACAATGTTTTTACAAGCGGCATAAGCACTGGTTGTGAACTCGGCCAAAGCGAGGGACGTTTTTCGCTACAACAAGGTACAGATATTTTGCGTGTGGGCACCTTAACTATGTGAGTTTAAAGATCTGATTGGTTAGTTTTTCTAATAAAAATGAATTTGTTCTAAAAATAGACCGGGTATACCGATATGTATTGATAAACCGTCTGTGTTGTTATAAAATTTCGTAATTACGGCTTTATCGAAGCCGTAGTTACGATATCTTATAACAACACCGACGGAATACTATGATCGCGAAAAAACGTCCCACGCTTTGGCCGAGTTCACCACCAGTGATAAGTCCCATCGAAACGCGTTTTATGAGTTATGTACGTTTTTCCATGTTTATTTTCTGAGCATTTCATTCAATTCAACTCGATATCTATGATCATATAACATCATTCACCCTGTGTTAAAAACGAGTAAGAATAATAACTCGATCAAATACAAATCGCCGGTATTCAACATTGTAACTCCATTTTTAATGAAACTGGTGTTACGAGGTTTTGCAATGATACCGATGAAATAAAGTTTAGCTCATTATTAATCTATCCTTTGTATCATTAATTTCAATGTACACAAATGACTAGGGTCTACCTGATTCCCTGTAAAGGTTGGAAAACAGGCTCAAGGAACGCTTTCCAGTCTCGCCATTGCCAAGCCGGGTAACACACTGCCTCATTCGTTGATGAAGATTTGTTCACAACTTCTACCAGCTGGTCGATCGAGTCACAGTCAGTTCGTCTGTACAATTTCTTCAAAAACGCAAAGCCGCTGTCCACCAAGCATCGGGCATGTCCTGGGATCTGCATCATGTATTCTATCTGTTCATGCCTTCCTGTCATCACGCGCCACAAGAAGTAGCCTATTACAAACTTGTTCTTATTTTGGCCTGTTTAAAAAGAACATTGGTACATGTTAAAATTTAATAGTGTAACAATACCGCACTTATTATAAGATGTTGCAGTGCACATACGTTGGTATCAACACAAGTGAGATATTTTCAAAATGTCAGGAACAGTCTATAAATTGATACTTGCAGTTGCACACGTATCATAAATGATATAGTCAATGGATATTTTAGGAATACTTTTTATCGAAAAGAATCAAATTATATCTAAATTGCCGATTTTACATCACGGAAAAACTTTACTACGTATCTGTATGCAAGACCATGACTTACATATTATAAAATATATCTATTAGGTTTGGTTTAATAAAAGATATGATTAAAACCAAAATTGAAACCTTTGATTGTAAACACGGTTCACTAAATGTTTGACACAATTACTTTGTTCAAAGATTCTATTTAGAGAAAGTGTCTTAGAAAAATAAATAAAAGAATTAAATGTTTCTTTCTGGCGTTTACTTTTTTCGTTTATTGATATACTTGGTTCGACATGCAAAATATTTACCTTGCTGCAAACTGTATTATATAAATGTCGTATGCAATAAAGTGGTACTCGTGAAGTAATTACCTGCACAGTTATCAGCGTGAATGCTGCACCGCGTCTCTCCACTATTATGGTTGGTAAGGGCCCAGTCTATCATTGAAATAACGGCGTTGGGCCCGTGAGTTGCTGTCCCGTCTGCTCCAATTGTTTGATGTTCGTCCACTAGAAAGTTAAGCTGTCGTGGTATCCCGTCTATCCTGAACCCAAATATCTGAACCTTCCTCGCAGACAGAAAATACAAGGGGCCCATTTGTCTTGCATGGTGTGGCAGACAAACATTCTGACTAAAATCAAATGTATAATGGATGCAGTTATTTTCTCGGGATCTCTGAATACATGTATTATAGACGTCCCTTTCTCGTTGTGCACTCATGATATGGTCTCTCATTGCGTTTGATGCTATCATTTTTTCCTCCTCTGTTCTCGCATCCATTTGACATTTTCTGAGTTTCTCACACTGAGCACACACATCATCCCGGGGAGTAGCTATTTTTATGTGCGACAAAGAAGATCTCCAAATGTTATTAAAGGTACTGTATTTTACAGATCTTAAGTTTGCTTCATCACAGCTTGCTAAATAACGTTCATGGACATGTTGTTTTGTTGTGTCTGATGTTAAATAGATGGGGGCACTGTTGTCTGTTCCCCTAGGCGCTGCAGGTTGCGGCATTCCGAATTCGTCCGAGTAATTGGTAATAAACTGGATAACAGTTCTCACATCATCAAACATTAGCGAATGAATTGGCCTTTTCCCAGTGTTGCCATGTTTTCTTGGGGTGACGCCGTTTTCTTGAACATGTTGAATAATGCTGTTTAAGCTGTGTTTCCCGATGTCAAACACGATTTTGAACGTTTTCTTACATATCTGTTTTCCCTGGTAGTAGAAAGCTTGTCGGTGACTCTTCCTTTTCTTCCCACGTTTTGTCATTTCTTTGTCGTCATTATCAACAATGGTGGCCATAATGTACATTTCCTTTTCAGTTTTCTCCATCTCTCTGATATTTAGAATGTGGGCGTAGATATCCTCCTGTTTCAATTTAGTACTACACATCTTCATACAACCACAACCAGCATCTTTAAACTCACGAATCTTGATCATGTCTGGGTCTTCCTCCAACACAGTTATCCCACCAACACCAGTATCTTCACCCTCTAGCGAGTCGAAATACGACCTTGTTCTAACCTCAACATCTGGCCCGACGTGATCCGTTTCATCCTGGTCACTTTCGCCTGAATCTGTATACATAAAAGTAGACGCTTGAGACTCAGATTGTTGAGAAGCAGATGGTGTTCGTCCAAAATGAGCACTGAAGAGGCTCTCCAACTCCTGCAAAATAAAAAAAGGTAAAATCAATAGCATTTAAAACAAAATAATTGAAAAGGACTAATAATCAAATGTAAAATAAAATTTTCTATTAACATGCGAAAAAATAGCTATAAAAATGAAACTAGAAAGAAAAAAAGGTGCCGCGGAGGGGATTTGAACCATTGCCGACTGTAAAATAAACCCCCAGAGGCAAGCACCTTATCCATTACACCACGGCAGATTATATTAGATAAAGGCATTATAAATTTACTTATACGCAAACTATTTAAACCGCATTAACACCACAGCTTTTTTAATAAAAATTTCGATGAAAATAAAGTGAAATTAAGTCAACAAACTATTAAAGTGACATCATTTGTTCTTTCAGATAAAATTGAGTCATTTTAGCGTAATTATTTTCAACACGAATTTGAAAAACGGAGAGTGGGTGGGTGGGGGTCGGTAAGTTTATGCGGAAACTGAGTTCACCAAGTAAACAAACTTAATTATATGTGTGATTATTTCATGTCTTCAATGTTTCTTTAGAATATGAATATATTCAGAATTCAACAAAACTATATAAGATATCCACAATCATTTGGGTAAAGCATTTATCTACAGGCTCGGCAATATTTTAAATAAGCCCGCGGACAGAGCTTCGGCTAACTTACGGAAACTGTACGGAAAGTCGAAATAAATCAAATTAAACGTGAAAAGAATAAAACTTTTACTTGCCTCTAGTTCACTTTCCATCCCAGGTACACAAATATCACTATCAACTTTATCTAAAAACTGCTATTTCCATATATTAAAACGAAAATACATCCAAACAAACGTAATTTTTATTGTGACGTCAGTTTATCGGGTTTTTCCGATAAATTCACGCGATGTCAAAGATACCGGTTTTCACAGAGCGCGGCTCAAATATGTGTAGAAAATGAAGAATATGAATATTCATTCAGCATGGGCTGTCGGTAGTATGGATCAGTTCACATCTGTTCTGATCTGATACAGACAAATAAATGCATCGTAATAAATGAAATAATCTTTTGATCACAACCAGTAATTGTCTGTACTCTAGCTACATACATACATCGCATACATCTCTTGATTTTATGCATCTGATACAAACTCAGCTTTACATATGGCACCCCAAGCTCAAATTATCTGAATTGAAAATGCCTTATTAGAGCATAAAGAATGGTAACACCAGTGTCCCTGATCTGTCAGCTACATATCAAATACCCTTAAGGCCAACAAATTGACTTGTCTATGAGGAAAACACAGGGAATGGCTCTCCAGATGGAGAAAAACCATGCTGTTTTCTCCATGTGAATGGCAAAAGTAAGGCCTTGATAATTGCTTAACAATGTTATTTTGCTACAATGCAATTTGTCTACATTCAAGGATCTCTGTTCAGCCATAAAACTTTAAAAAATAATTGGAATGATTAATTTTATATGTGTATTAGAATAAAGTCCCCCATTTAGTATCATTCTATGGCAGATGATAAAATGTGTATGTTTAAAGTCCTATTTTGCGTCAATTTTGGATTCATGTAGCAGTTTTACAAAGGATAACATTCTGTCAACTAAACTAGATATATGCAAGAACACCAATACAATAAAAGAAATCAATTTAACTTGCACTTAAAACAATAAAGATTTAAAAGATTAAAAGGAAACTAAATACATACATTGAAAATAAGATTTATAGGAACAAAATATAATGTGCTGCACACTTTAAAATTACTGTTACTTCCAAACAAAACATCAAATAGATTTCAAACAAGGCTTAGATGTTGTTAAAAGAGTGAACATGGATATCAAATGGTTGAAAACTCACGAGAAAGAAACAATCGGACCTTTTGGTACGTATTTAAAATAAAAAAAAAACTTGCAAAACAATCAAAATTATAGACAAATCATTAATATGCATGCTTATGCAAATGAGCTCATTTGCATAAAATACCTGCATATTAAAGAATAAGTCATTAGCTTTCATTTGATACCATTCTTACATCAGTAGGTCAATATTCAATCAAGATATGACCAAGCATGTTTTGAAAATTTGAGTGAACAATTTCATAGGGTTAAGGGTTTGGATAAGGATTATGACCAAAGGCCCCAAGCGCCGGAGTGCAAATATCTCTCAAAATGTTTCTAATGAAATGTTCTTTAAGATAAACCATGTTTACATGATTCCCCCAGAACAGAAACACAATGTTTTTGAAAATATTTACCAAATATTAGCAAAAAGGTCATATTTTAAGTAAAATCATTAATATTCATGAATATGCAAATGAGCTAATTTGCATAAAATTTATAGCAAATTATTGAGCGAGTCACAGCCTTTCATTTGATACCATTATAACATCTATAAGTCAATATTCAACCAAGATATGACCAAAAACGTTTTTAAATGATTGAACAATTTATAGGGTTAAGGGTTTAGATAAGGGTTTTGGCCAAAAGCCCCAACGGTCAAAGTGCAAACATCGCTCAAAATGTCTCTTGTATAATTTTCTTTAAGATTTGCTATGTTTACATAATTCCCCTGCACAAAAACGCCTCGTTTTGGAAAGTATTTACCACATTTTTGTCGAAAATCGCAATTTTAGGAAAAATCATTAATATTCATGAATATGCAAATGAGCTAATTTGCATAACATAACTGAAAATGAAAGAGCAAGTCATAAGCTTTCATGTGATACCATTCTGACACCTGTGTGTCAATATTCAATCAAGATATGACCAAATTCATTTTCAAAATTTAAATGAACAATTTGGTAGGGTAAAGGGTTTGGATAAGGGTTACGGCGAAAAGCCCCAACCGCCAGAGTGCAAACAAGGCTCAAAATGTTTCTAATAAAATGTACTTTAAAATAAACCATGTTTACAAAATTCCCCTTGGACAGAAATGCCTTTTTTTATAAGTTATTTATCAAATTTTCGCCCAAAAATTCAAATTTTAAGGGAAATCATTAATATTCATGCATATGCAAATGAGCTAATTTGCATAAATAACTACAAAATGAAGAGCAAGTCATAAGCTTTCATTTGATACCACTTTGACATCTGTAGGTCAATATTTGATGAAAATATGACCAAATAAGTAATGTAAATTTTTATGAAAAAAATGATAGGGTTAAGGGTTTTAGATAAGGGTTACAGCCAAAAGCCCCAACCGCCAGAGTGCAAACAACGCTCATAATGTTTCTTAGATAATGTACTTTAACCCTTTCCCAAACAAGACCTGGTTTTGACGTCCCTAATACAAATGGCTTGGGAAAACATTGAAACAAAAGAAGAAACTGCTGATAACCAGCAGTTTCTCCTTTTGCCTCAATATTTTCTGTGGCATATTTAACACAAATCCTGCCTTTATCAACATCCATTTCACACCTGCACCGAGTTTCAAAGCGGAAAATTCCAAAATTTCATCGTTTGGGAAAGGGTTAAGAAGGGTCTAAAATAGCATCTCTGTATTTGGAGAGAAGCAAGACATGTCACCAGGTCTAAATCTAGAAATCATTAAACACCAAGAACTGTGTGATCAGTCTTAAGTAAGTCTGCTAATTGCCATGCTACCAAGCAACAGGGTATTATTGTTTTATCCCGTTTTTGCCCTGGTTTTCCGGAGAACGACAGTTTTCTGTTGGTTTACCACTTAGTGGCAGCTCATTTGCTCAATCCACATCGTAGAAAAGCTTGACAGATCATTTAGACAGAGCTTTGTTAATGACAGCAAGCTTCTCGAAGAAAGGCATTCGGGAGACTCTAAAATGGTGATAAAACCCTTACTCAAAAAATAGCCTTATTTAATTACTAAATACTATGTGTGGACAAATCTTGAAAAAAATGAGGGAAAGATGATAATGCTGGTACTTGCAGCATTTCCTTCTTTTCTTCAATGGTGTTTAAGTGAAAAACTGGATAATTGAATGTTTAATTCCCTTGCCTTCTGTCTTATGCAATGTAATGGTTTTCCATTTGGACAAGTCTAATTGATATTTTGTTTACTGGGAATGGAATAAAGACAAATCCACTGTAATCCAATATGGACAACGGCCTGTTGTCAAGGAAGATGTGTGCCTAGCAACCACTTCACTTGAAGATCAGCCATGTTTTAATGCTACCTGGTTCTAAGAGGCACTCGTCACTCTATTCTAGTTCTCATTGACAAACATTGTATCCATTTTAGCCTTATTTGAATAGAATAAGCCATTGTGTATAATATGTATCATCTAGAACTGCAGTGTAAAATACTGGCCTAGGATATCATGTCAAAAGAATGTTGCCATATTTGTTGAAGTATTCAGATTAAAATTGTGATTAGATTTTGTTAAAACCATAATTCATGACAAAAAGTCACTTCTTGTTATACTTAAGAACCAGTGTGATGGACTCCAGGGACCTTGTCTTTACAATATTGAAAATAAGTAATGACTACTTTTCAAGGGCTTAGCACAAATAAATTGTAAATGCATAAAAGAATTTGCACATTTGGTAGAAATATATGTCTTTGTCCATTTTTTCCTACCCAAAAAGCCAAACAAATGTCATTTTTCATTCGCTAGAAATTGTCATCAGCAACATCGTTGAACTTTTACCTGTCTAAATTTTTGCCGTCTGTTAATGGGTTAATAATAAATCTCACATAATTTTCTATAATAGGAATTTCTTGTTAACCCATTACTGCACATTGACTCTTTTTGACTCCCTAAATGATAAAGGCTTTGGAAAACAATGTGGAAAATGAAGAAATTGCTTGTGACAAGCAATTTCTTCATTTTCCACATTGTTTTCTACATAAAAAGACCAGAAGATTTTAAATTCTATTCACTTGAAATTGTCGTCTGCAGTATCTTTGAATTTGGAACATCTTGAAATTTTGCCGTTTGGTAATGGGTTAACATGTGAAACACATTGGACAAAAGATCTTCTCTGAAGAACTCCACATCAGGAGATAGATGTTCTTCATCCAAGCGTACAAATATGACAAATCCATTTAGATTTATTCCCTGGATTTTGATATAATACATCAGTTTCGGACAATAGATGAAATAATACATTAGTCTCGGACAATGGATGACCGAGCCCCCATTGTCCAGAATAAAGTTATCCAGAAATGGTCGCGTTTCTCCATTTTACTGACGGTAATCGGACAATAACTTGTTCTGTGGGATCGTTGTATATTTTCCCTAGAGCATTGAAGGATACAGGACTCATGTATCATCCAGAAACTAGCTAGTGGATAGACTTTATCAGAAATACAGCTTTTGTTACTAGAGTACATCCAGACTTAAATAATTCTACTTTCTTTGAAAACAAAAAAATGTGCAAAAATATTGTGAACTAAATGTTTCAGAAGTTTCAAAGATCATCTTTTACCAATCCATGATAAGTCAAATAACAGCCATGCTTGAACATTGCAGTTCTTAGACCAAATTAGCTTGTCTTTTATTAGCTTGGCCAACTGTGAAGGCATTCAGATGCAGCCAAAATATAATACTGTAGTATACATCAAAGGCTTATATTGTCGGTGTAAATGCAAAACCTTGTTTGTCGATTCTTGCGATTTTCAAAGTACAAACTTGTGTGCCCAGTTTAGACAATGCTCGCAGGTTTTGATATATTGATATATATATTTTACTGATCAGTACTGATGATACAATATTTGTGAACAATGTGACCAAATTTCAAGTAAAACATTTCTGTTTGGGAAAAGTTATTACACTTTTTTCCCTCTCCTTTAAAATTTTCCAAAAACGAGATACAAGGTTTTGCATTTACAATGACGATATATAGTTTAGTGTAAGGTCATTGACTTTGAAAAATAAACTTCAAAAATGTTTTCACAATATTGAATATGTTTTTTAGTCATTAAACAGAAAAGTAAAATTAAGCACAATGATTGTAGCATCTTCCCTGTGTGGTTATAAAGAGACTGATATAGATAAGACATTTGCCTCTACTAGTGTCATGGTTACTCATTGTTTTGTCCATTAATGGGTTTTTTGCTGCCTTATCTGCTTTCTGCTCCACCAAGTTTTATCATTGTCTATTGAATATGATGACTGATAGATGACCAGTACTTTATTATAGGACCTTCTACTGATACTGGTTAAGACCGTAGAAATCATAAAAATGTATCCTTGCATGTTTATACAGTTTTAAAATTTAGTTGAACGTAGTGTTTCTGTAATATTTGTCAAGAAATTGTGCTCCATTTAGTTTCTTGAAAAGTTGATTTGATTCAACTGTAACATGCTGGACTTGTAACATTATGAGTGGTACCTGATTGACACTCCCATGCCACTCCAGCCTTCTCTGATTTGACATTGAACTGAGGTCCTGCTTCCATATGATATTGTTAGTTAAATTATTATGATGTAAATCTGCATCTAAAACTCCATTTACACAATCAACAATGATAACTGTTTCGCTCTAAGATTCTTGTAAAATGGACACTCATGCAGCCACCATATGGTGTGATGTCAAGTTCTAGGAAACATGGATTGCAGGAAACCATTTATTGGAGTGTGGCCATTACAAAATGTTTATTTCATCTCAGGAAGTCATGGCACATACACATGGTTCTGCTCCGTCAGATAATCAATCGTCACTTTATTAGGATGTTTATTAACCCTTTCCCAAACAGCAAAATTTTGGACGGTTCCAATTTCAAAACTGCAGCAGACGTCAAAATTGTTGTTTTAAAAGACATAGACAGTGTACAACATAGCA
>CAVMGG010000349.1:0-40000 GCA_963680895.1 Fragum sueziense
GACCCGACCCGACCCGACCCGACCCGACCCGACCCGACCCGACCCGACCGACCGACCGACCTACCGACCGACCGACCGACCGACCGACCGACCGACTGACCCACCCACAGACCGACCCACCCACAGACCGACCCACCCACCGACAGACTGACTGACTCAGTGACTGACCCACCCACCGACAGACTGACTGACTCAGTGACTGACTGACTGGCTCAGTGAATGACAGGCTGAGCAACTGACTGACCTACTGAGTGACTGGCTGACTGACAGACTTGATGACCTAAAGACAGACTGACTGACCCACTGAATGACAAATTGACCTACTGACTGACTGGCTGATCTACTGACTGACTGACTGATCTCTTGACCTGCTAACTGGTTGACCTACTGACTGATTGACTGGCTGACCTACTGACTGACTGAGTGACTAGCTGTCTGACAGACTGAGTGACTAGCTGTCTGACTGACTGACTGGGTGACTAGCTGTCTGACAGACTGAGTGACTAGCTGTCTTACAGTCTGAGTGATTAGCTGACTGACCAACTAACTGACTGACTTACAGATTGGCTGACCTAGTGACTGCTGAATGACCTAATGACGGACTGGCTGACCCACTGACTGACAGAATGACCTACTGACTGACTGGCTGACCTACTGGCAGACTGACTAACTGACTGACTGATCGATTGACCAAATGACTGACCTACTGAAAGACCTACTGACAGACTGACCTACTGACTGAGAGACAGACTGACTGACCTACTGACTGAATGACTGACTGACTGACTCACAGACTGACTCACTGACTGTGACTGACTCACTGACTGACTCACTGACTGTGACTGACTCACTTACTGTGACTGACTCACTGACTGTGACTGACTGACTGATTTACTGACTGACTGACTGGCTGACATACTGACTGACTGAGTGAGTAGATGTCTGACAGACTGAGTGACTAGCTGTCTGACAGACTGAGTGACTGACTGACCGACCGACGGTAAGACCGACTGACTGACCAACCTACTGAGTGACTAGCTGTCTGACAGACTGAGTGACTAGCTGACTAACTAGCTGATAAGCTGACTGACTAGCTGACTGACTGACTGACTGACTGACTGACCTTATGACTGCTGAATGACCTAATGACGGACTGGCTGACCCACAGACTGACAGAATGACCTACTGACTGACTGGCTGACCTACTGGCAGACTGACTGACTGACTGACTGACTGACTGACTGACTGACTGACTGACTGACTGACTGACTGACTGACTGACTGACTGACTGACTGACTGACTGACTGACTGACTGACTGACTGACTGACTTAGTAGCTGACTAACTGACTAACTGACTAACTGACTGACTGACTGACTGACTAACTGACTGACTGACTGACTGACTGACTGACTGACTGACTGACTGACTGACTGACTGACTGACTGACCGACCGACCGACCGACCGACCGACCGACCGACCGACCGACCGACCGACCGACTGACCGACCCGACCCGACCCGACCCGACCCGACCCAACCCGACCCGACCCGACCCGACCCGACCCGACCCGACCCGACCCGACCCGACCGACCGACCGACCTACCGACCGACCGACCGACCGACCGACCGACCGACCGACTGACCCACCCACAGACCGACCCACCCACAGACCGACCCACCCACCGACAGACTGACTGACTCAGTGACTGACCCACCCACCGACAGACTGACTGACTCAGTGACTGACTGACTGGCTCAGTGAATGACAGGCTGAGCAACTGACTGACCTACTGAGTGACTGGCTGACTGACAGACTTGATGACCTAAAGACAGACTGACTGACCCACTGAATGACAAATTGACCTACTGACTGACTGGCTGATCTACTGACTGACTGACTGATCTCTTGACCTGCTAACTGGTTGACCTACTGACTGACTGACTGGCTGACCTACTGACTGACTGAGTGACTAGCTGTCTGACAGACTGAGTGACTAGCTGTCTGACTGACTGACTGGGTGACTAGCTGTCTGACAGACTGAGTGACTAGCTGTCTTACAGTCTGAGTGATTAGCTGACTGACCAACTAACTGACTGACTTACAGATTGGCTGACCTAGTGACTGCTGAATGACCTAATGACGGACTGGCTGACCCACTGACTGACAGAATGACCTACTGACTGACTGGCTGACCTACTGGCAGACTGACTAACTGACTGACTGATCGATCGACCAAATGACTGACCTACTGAAAGACCTACTGACAGACTGACCTACTGACTGAGAGACAGACTGACTGACCTACTGACTGAATGACTGACTGACTCACAGACTGACTCACTGACTGTGACTGACTCACTGACTGACTCACTGACTGTGACTGACTCACTTACTGTGACTGACTCACTGACTGTGACTGACTGACTGATTTACTGACTGACTGACTGGCTGACATACTGACTGACTGAGTGAGTAGATGTCTGACAGACGGAGTGACTAGCTGTCTGACAGACTGAGTGACTGACTGACCGACCGAAGGTAAGACCGACTGACTGACCAACCTACTGAGTGACTAGCTGTCTGACAGACTGAGTGACTAGCTGACTAACTAGCTGACTAGCTGACTGACTAGCTGACTGACTGACTAACTGACTGACTGACTGACTGACTGACTGACTGACTGACTGACTGACTGACTGACTGACTGACTGACTGACTGACTGACTGACTGACTGAGTAGCTGACTAACTGACTAACTGACTGACTGACTGACTGATTAACTGACTGACTGACTGACTGACTGACTGACTGACTGACTGACTGACTGACTGACTGACCGACCGACCGACCGACCGACCGACCGACCGACCGACCGACCGACCGACCGACCGACCGACCGACCGACCGACCGGACCCTACCCGACCCGACCGGACCCGACCCGACCCGACCCGACCCGACCCGACCCGACCCGACCGACCGACCGACCTACCGACCGACCGACCGACCGACCGACCGACTGACCCACCCACAGACCGACCCACCCACAGACCGACCCACCCACCGACAGACTGACTGACTCAGTGACTGACCCACCCACCGACAGACTGACTGACTCAGTGACTGACTGACTGGCTCAGTGAATGACAGGCTGAGCAACTGACTGACCTACTGAGTGACTGGCTGACTGACAGACTTGATGACCTAAAGACAGACTGACTGACCCACTGAATGACAAATTGACCTACTGACTGACTGGCTGATCTACTGACTGACTGACTGATCTCTTGACCTGCTAACTGGTTGACCTACTGACTGACTGACTGGCTGACCTACTGACTGACTGAGTGACTAGCTGTCTGACAGACTGAGTGACTAGCTGTCTGACTGACTGACTGGGTGACTAGCTGTCTGACAGACTGAGTGACTAGCTGTCTTACAGTCTGAGTGATTAGCTGACTGACCAACTAACTGACTGACTTACAGATTGGCTGACCTAGTGACTGCTGAATGACCTAATGACGGACTGGCTGACCCACTGACTGACAGAATGACCTACTGACTGACTGGCTGACCTACTGGCAGACTGACTAACTGACTGACTGATCGATCGACCAAATGACTGACCTACTGAAAGACCTACTGACAGACTGACCTACTGACTGAGAGACAGACTGACTGACCTACTGACTGAATGACTGACTGACTCACAGACTGACTCACTGACTGTGACTGACTCACTGACTGACTCACTGACTGTGACTGACTCACTTACTGTGACTGACTCACTGACTGTGACTGACTGACTGATTTACTGACCGACTGACTGGCTGACATACTGACTGACTGAGTGAGTAGATGTCTGACAGACTGAGTGACTAGCTGTCTGACAGACTGAGTGACTGACTGACCGACCGACGGTAAGACCGACTGACTGACCAACCTACTGAGTGACTAGCTGTCTGACAGACTGAGTGACTAGCTGACTAACTAGCTGACTAGCTGACTGACTAGCTGACTGACTGACTGACTGACTGACTGACCTTATGACTGCTGAATGACCTAATGACGGACTGGCTGACCCACAGACTGACAGAATGACCTACTGACTGACTGGCTGACCTACTGGCAGACTGACTGACTGACTGACTGACTGACTGACTGACTGACTGACTGACTGACTGACTGACTGACTGACTGACTGACTGACTGACTGACTGACTGACTGACTGACTGACTGACTGACTGAGTAGCTGACTAACTGACTAACTGACTGACTGACTGACTGACTAACTGACTGACTGACTGACTGACTGACTGACTGACTGACTGACTGACTGACTGACCGACCGACCGACCGACCGACCGACCGACCGACCGACCGACCGACCGACCCGACCCGACCCGACCCGACACGACCCGACCCGACCCGACCCGACCCGACCCGACCCGACCCGACCCGACCCGACCCGACCGACCGACCGAACGACCGACCGACCGACCGACCGACTGACCCACCCACAGACCGACCCACCCACAGACCGACCCACCCACCGACAGACTGACTGACTCAGTGACTGACCCACCCACCGACAGACTGACTGACTCAGTGACTGACTGACTGGCTCAGTGAATGACAGGCTGAGCAACTGACTGACCTACTGAGTGACTGGCTGACTGACAGACTTGATGACCTAAAGACAGACTGACTGACCCACTGAATGACAAATTGACCTACTGACTGACTGGCTGATCTACTGACTGACTGACTGATCTCTTGACCTGCTAACTGGTTGACCTACTGACTGACTGACTGGCTGACCTACTGACTGACTGAGTGACTAGCTGTCTGACAGACTGAGTGACTAGCTGTCTGACTGACTGACTGGGTGACTAGCTGTCTGACAGACTGAGTGACTAGCTGTCTTACAGTCTGAGTGATTAGCTGACTGACCAACTAACTGACTGACTTACAGATTGGCTGACCTAGTGACTGCTGAATGACCTACTGACTGACTGGCTGACCTACTGGCAGACTGACTAACTGACTGACTGATCGATCGACCAAATGACTGACCTACTGAAAGACCTACTGACAGACTGACCTACTGACTGAGAGACAGACTGACTGACCTACTGACTGAATGACTGACTGACTCACAGACTGACTCACTGACTGTGACTGACTCACTGACTGACTCACTGTGACTGACTCACTTACTGTGACTGACTCACTGACTGTGACTGACTGACTGATTTACTGACTGACTGACTGGCTGACATACTGACTGACTGAGTGAGTAGATGTCTGACAGACTGAGTGACTAGCTGTCTGACAGACTGAGTGACTGACTGACCGACCGACGGTAAGACCGACTGACTGACCAACCTACTGAGTGACTAGCTGTCTGACAGACTGAGTGACTAGCTGACTAACTAGCTGACTAGCTGACTGACTAGCTGACTGACTGACTGACTGACTGACTGACCTTATGACTGCTGAATGACCTAATGACGGACTGGCTGACCCACAGACTGACAGAATGACCTACTGACTGACTGGCTGACCTACTGGCAGACTGACTGACTGACTGACTGACTGACTGACTGACTGACTGACTGACTGACTGACTGACTGACTGACTGACAGACTGACTGACTGACTGAATGACTGACTGACTGACTGACTGACTGACTGACTGACTGACTGACTGACTGACTGACTGACTGACTGACTGACTGGCTGACTGAGTAGCTGACTAACTGACTAACTGACTGACTGACTGACTGACTAACTGACTGACTGACTGACTGACTGACTGACTGACTGACTGACTGACTGACCGACCGACCGACCGACCGACCGACCGACCGACCGACCGACCGACCGACCGACCCGACCCGACCCGACCCGACCCGACCCGACCCGACCCGACCCGACCCGACCCGACCCGACCCGACCCGACCCGACCGACCGACCGACCGACCGACCGACCGACCGATCGACCGACTGACCCACCCACAGACCGACCCACCCACAGACCGACCCACCCACCGACAGACTGACTGACTCAGTGACTGACCCACCCACCGACAGACTGACTGACTCAGTGACTGACTGACTGGCTCAGTGAATGACAGGCTGAGAAACTGACTGACCTACTGAGTGACTGGCTGACTGACAGACTTGATGACCTAAAGACAGACTGACTGACCCACTGAATGACAAATTGACCTACTGACTGACTGGCTGATCTACTGACTGACTGACTGATCTCTTGACCTGCTAACTGGTTGACCTACTGACTGACTGACTGGCTGACCTACTGACTGACTGAGTGACTAGCTGTCTGACAGACTGAGTGACTAGCTGTCTGACTGACTGACTGACTGGGTGACTAGCTGTCTGACAGACTGAGTGACTAGCTGTCTTACAGTCTGAGTGATTAGCTGACTGACCAACTAACTGACTGACTTACAGATTGGCTGACCTAGTGACTGCTGAATGACCTAATGACGGACTGGCTGACCCACTGACTGACAGAATGACCTACTGACTGACTGGCTGACCTACTGGCAGACTGACTAACTGACTGACTGATCGATCGACCAAATGACTGACCTACTGAAAGACCTACTGACAGACTGACCTACTGACTGAGAGACAGACTGACTGACCTACTGACTGAATGACTGACTGACTCACAGACTGACTCACTGACTGTGACTGACTCACTGACTGACTCACTGACTGTGACTGACTCACTTACTGTGACTGACTCACTGACTGTGACTGACTGACTGATTTACTGACTGACTGACTGGCTGACATACTGACTGACTGAGTGAGTAGATGTCTGACAGACTGAGTGACTAGCTGTCTGACAGACTGAGTGACTGACTGACCGACCGACGGTAAGACCGACTGACTGACCAACCTACTGAGTGACTAGCTGTCTGACAGACTGAGTGACTAGCTGACTAACTAGCTGACTAGCTGACTGACTAGCTGACTGACTGACTGACTGACTGACTGACCTTATGACTGCTGAATGACCTAATGACGGACTGGCTGACCCACAGACTGACAGAATGACCTACTGACTGACTGGCTGACCTACTGGCAGACTGACTGACTGACTGACTGACTGACTGACTGACTGACTGACTGACTGACTGACTGACTGACTGACTGACTGACTGACTGACTGACTGACTGACTGACTGACTGACTGACTGACTGACTGACTGACTGACTGACTGACTGAGTAGCTGACTAACTGACTAACTGACTGACTGACTGACTGACTAACTGACTGACTGACTGACTGACTGACTGACTGACTGACTGACCGACCGACCGACCGACCGACCGACCGACCGACCGACCGACCGACCGACCGACCGACCGACCGACCGACCCGACCCGACCCGACCCGACCCGACCCGACCCGACCCGACCCGACCCGACCCGACCCGACCCGACCCGACCCGACCCGACCGACCGACCGACCTACCGACCGACCGACCGACCGACCGACCGACTGACCCACCCACAGACCGACCCACCCACAGACCGACCCACCCACCGACAGACTGACTGACTCAGTGACTGACCCACCCACCGACAGACTGACTGACTCAGTGACTGACTGACTGGCTCAGTGAATGACAGGCTGAGCAACTGACTGACCTACTGAGTGACTGGCTGACTGACAGACTTGATGACCTAAAGACAGACTGACTGACCCACTGAATGACAAATTGACCTACTGACTGACTGGCTGATCTACTGACTGACTGACTGATCTCTTGACCTGCTAACTGGTTGACCTACTGACTGACTGACTGGCTGACCTACTGACTGACTGAGTGACTAGCTGTCTGACAGACTGAGTGACTAGCTGTCTGACTGACTGACTGGGTGACTAGCTGTCTGACAGACTGAGTGACTAGCTGTCTTACAGTCTGAGTGATTAGCTGACTGACCAACTAACTGACTGACTTACAGATTGGCTGACCTAGTGACTGCTGAATGACCTAATGACGGACTGGCTGACCCACTGACTGACAGAATGACCTACTGACTGACTGGCTGACCTACTGGCAGACTGACTAACTGACTGACTGATCGATCGACCAAATGACTGACCTACTGAAAGACCTACTGACAGACTGACCTACTGACTGAGAGACAGACTGACTGACCTACTGACTGAATGACTGACTGACTGACTCACAGACTGACTCACTGACTGTGACTGACTCACTGACTGACTCACTGACTGTGACTGACTTACTTACTGTGACTGACTCACTGACTGTGACTGACTGACTGATTTACTGACTGACTGACTGGCTGACATACTGACTTACTGAGTGAGTAGATGTCTGACAGACTGAGTGACTAGCTGTCTGACAGACTGAGTGACTGACTGACCGACCGACGGTAAGACCGACTGACTGACCAACCTACTGAGTGACTAGCTGTCTGACAGACTGAGTGACTAGCTGACTAACTAGCTGACTAGCTGACTGACTAGCTGACTGACTGACTGACTGACTGACTGACCTTATGACTGCTGAATGACCTAATGACGGACTGGCTGACCCACAGACTGACAAAATGACCTACTGACTGACTGGCTGACCTACTGGCAGACTGACTGACTGACTGACTGACTGACTGACTGACTGACTGACTGACTGACTGACTGACTGACTGACTGACTGACTGACTGACTGACTGACTGACTGACTGACTGACTGACTGACTGACTGAGTAGCTGACTAACTGACCTAACTGACTGACTGACTGACTGACTAACTGACTGACTGACTGACTGACTGACTGACTGACTGACTGACTGACTGACTGACTGACTGACTGACCGACCGACCGACCGACCGACCGACCGAACGACCGACCGACCGACCGACCGACCGACCGACCGACCGACCGACCGACCCGACCCGACCCGACCCGACCCGACCCAACCCGACCCGACCCGACCCGACCCGACCCGACCCGACCCGACCCGACCCGACCGACCGACCGACCTACCGACCGACCGACCGACCGACCGACCGACCGACTGACCCACCCACAGACCGACCCACCCACAGACCGACCCACCCACCGACAGACTGACTGACTCAGTGACTGACCCACCCACCGACAGACTGACTGACTCAGTGACTGACTGACTGGCTCAGTGAATGACAGGCTGAGCAACTGACTGACCTACTGAGTGACTGGCTGACTGACAGACTTGATGACCTAAAGACAGACTGACTGACCCACTGAATTACAAATTGACCTACTGACTGACTGGCTGATCTACTGACTGACTGACTGATCTCTTGACCTGCTAACTGGTTGACCTACTGACTGACTGACTGGCTGACCTACTGACTGACTGAGTGACTAGCTGTCTGACAGACTGAGTGACTAGCTGTCTGACTGACTGACTGGGTGACTAGCTGTCTGACAGACTGAGTGACTAGCTGTCTTACAGTCTGAGTGATTAGCTGACTGACCAACTAACTGACTGACTTACAGATTGGCTGACCTAGTGACTGCTGAATGACCTAATGACGGACTGGCTGACCCACTGACTGACAGAATGACCTACTGACTGACTGGCTGACCTACTGGCAGACTGACTAACTGACTGACTGATCGATCGACCAAATGACTGACCTACTGAAAGACCTACTGACAGACTGACCTACTGACTGAGAGACAGACTGACTGACCTACTGACTGAATGACTGACTGACTCACAGACTGACTCACTGACTGTGACTGACTCACTGACTGACTCACTGACTGTGACTGACTCACTTACTGTGACTGACTCACTGACTGTGACTGACTGACTGATTTACTGACTGACTGACTGGCTGACATACTGACTGACTGAGTGGGTAGATGTCTGACAGACTGAGTGACTAGCTGTCTGACAGACTGAGTGACTGACTGACCGACCGACGGTAAGACCGACTGACTGACCAACCTACTGAGTGACTAGCTGTCTGACAGACTGAGTGACTAGCTGACTAACTAGCTGACTAGCTGACTGACTAGCTGACTGACTGACTGACTGACTGACTGACTGACCTTATGACTGCTGAATGACCTAATGACGGACTGGCTGACCCACAGACTGACAGAATGACCTACTGACTGACTGGCTGACCTACTGGCAGACTGACTGACTGACTGACTGACTGACTGACTGACTGACTGACTGACTGACTGACTGACTGACTGACTGACTGACTGACTGACTGACTGACTGACTGACTGAGTAGCTGACTAACTGACTAACTGACTGACTGACTGACTGACTAACTGACTGACTGACTGACTGACTGACTGACTGACTGACTGACTGACTGACTGACTGACTGACCGACCGACCGACCGACCGACCGACCGACCGACCGACCGACCGACCGACCGACCGACCGACCGACCCGACCCGACCCGAACCGACCCGACCCGACCCGACCGACCCGACCCGACCCGACCCGACCCGACCCGACCCGACCCGACCGACCGACCGACCGACCGACCGACGACCGACTGACCCACCCACAGACCGACCCACCCACAGACCGATCCACCCACCGACAGACTGACTGACTCAGTGACTGACCCACCCACCGACAGACTGACTGACTCAGTGACTGACTGACTGGCTCAGTGAATGACAGGCTGAGCAACTGACTGACCTACTGAGTGACTGGCTGACTGACAGACTTGATGACCTAAAGACAGACTGACTGACCCACTGAATGACAAATTGACCTACTGACTGACTGGCTGATCTACTGACTGACTGACTGATCTCTTGACCTGCTAACTGGTTGACCTACTGACTGACTGACTGGCTGACCTACTGACTGACTGAGTGACTAGCTGTCTGACAGACTGAGTGACTAGCTGTCTGACTGACTGACTGGGTGACTAGCTGTCTGACAGACTGAGTGACTAGCTGTCTTACAGTCTGAGTGATTAGCTGACTGACCAACTAACTGACTGACTTACAGATTGGCTGACCTAGTGACTGCTGAATGACCTAATGACGGACTGGCTGACCCACTGACTGACAGAATGACCTACTGACTGACTGGCTGACCTACTGGCAGACTGACTAACTGACTGACTGATCGATCGACCAAATGACTGACCTACTGAAAGACCTACTGACAGACTGACCTACTGACTGAGAGACAGACTGACTGACCTACTGACTGAATGACTGACTGACTCACAGACTGACTCACTGACTGTGACTGACTCACTGACTGACTCACTGACTGTGACTGACTCACTTACTGTGACTGACTCACTGACTGTGACTGACTGACTGATTTACTGACTGACTGACTGGCTGACATACTGACTGACTGAGTGAGTAGATGTCTGACAGACTGAGTGACTAGCTGTCTGACAGACTGAGTGACTGACTGACCGACCGACGGTAAGACCGACTGACTGACCAACCTTCTGAGTGACTAGCTGTCTGACAGACTGAGTGACTAGCTGACTAACTAGCTGACTAGCTGACTGACTAGCTGACTGACTGACTGACTGACTGACTGACCTTATGACTGCTGAATGACCTAATGACGGACTGGCTGACCCACAGACTGACAGAATGACCTACTGACTGACTGGCTGACCTACTGGCAGACTGACTGACTGACTGACTGACTGACTGACTGACTGACTGACTGACTGACTGACTGACTGACTGACTGACTGACTGACTGACTGACTGACTGACTGACTGACTGACTGACTGACTGACTGAGTAGCTGACTAACTGACTAACTGACTGACTGACTGACTGACTAACTGACTGACTGACTGACTGACTGACTGACTGACTGACTGACTGACTGACTGACTGACTGACTGACTGACTGACCGACCGACCGACCGACCGACCGACCGACCGACCGACCGACCGACCGACCGACCGACCGACCGACCGACCCGACCCGACCCGACCCGACCCGACCCGACCCGACCCGACCCGACCCGACCCGACCCGACCCGACCCGACCCGACCCGACCGACCGACCGACCGACCTACCGACCGACCGACCGACCGACCGACCGACTGACCCACCACAGACCGACCCACCCACAGACCGACCCACCCACCGACAGACTGACTGACTCAGTGACTGACCCACCCACCGACAGACTGACTGACTCAGTGACTGACTGACTGGCTCAGTGAATGACAGGCTGAGCAACTGACTGACCTACTGAGTGACTGGCTGACTGACAGACTTGATGACCTAAAGACAGACTGACTGACCCACTGAATGACAAATTGACCTACTGACTGACTGGCTGATCTACTGACTGACTGACTGATCTCTTGACCTGCTAACTGGTTGACCTACTGACTGACTGACTGGCTGACCTACTGACTGACTGAGTGACTAGCTGTCTGACAGACTGAGTGACTAGCTGTCTGACTGACTGACTGGGTGACTAGCTGTCTGACAGACTGAGTGACTAGCTGTCTTACAGTCTGAGTGATTAGCTGACTGACCAACTAACTGACTGACTTACAGATTGGCTGACCTAGTGACTGCTGAATGACCTAATGACGGACTGGCTGACCCACTGACTGACAGAATGACCTACTGACTGACTGGCTGACCTACTGGCAGACTGACTAACTGACTGACTGATCGATCGACCAAATGACTGACCTACTGAAAGACCTACTGACAGACTGACCTACTGACTGAGAGACAGACTGACTGACCTACTGACTGACTGACTGACTGACTGACTCACAGACTGACTCACTGACTGTGACTGACTCACTGACTGACTCACTGACTGTGACTGACTCACTTACTGTGACTGACTCACTGACTGTGACTGACTGACTGATTTACTGACTGACTGACTGGCTGACATACTGACTGACTGAGTGAGTAGATGTCTGACAGACTGAGTGACTAGCTGTCTGACAGACTGAGTGACTGACTGACCGACCGACGGTAAGACCGACTGACTGACCAACCTACTGAGTGACTAGCTGTCTGACAGACTGAGTGACTAGCTGACTAACTAGCTGACTAGCTGACTGACTAGCTGACTGACTGACTGACTGACTGACCTTATGACTGCTGAATGACCTAATGAGGGACTGGCTGACCCACAGACTGACAGAATGACCTACTGACTGACTGGCTGACCTACTGGCAGACTGACTGACTGACTGACTGACTGACTGACTGACTGACTGACTGACTGACTGACTGACTTACTGACTGACTGACTGACTGACTGACTGACTGACTGACTGACTGACTGACTGACTGACTGACTGACTGACTGACTGATTAGCTGACTAACTGACTAACTGACTGACTGACTGACTGACTAACTGACTGACTGACTGACTGACTGACTGACTGACTGACTGACTGACTGACTGACTGACCGACCGACCGACCGACCGACCGACCGACCGACCGACCGACCGACCGACCGACCGACCGACCGACCGACCGACCGACCCGACCCGACCCGACCCGACCCGACCCAACCCGACCCGACCCGACCCGACCCGACCCGACCGACCGACCGACCTACCGACCGACCGACCGACCGACCGACCGACCGACCGACCGACCGACTGACCCACCCACAGACCGACCCACCCACAGACCGACCCACCCACCGACAGACTGACTGACTCAGTGACTGACCCACCCACCGACAGACTGACTGACTCAGTGACTGACTGACTGGCTCAGTGAATGACAGGCTGAGCAACTGACTGACCTACTGAGTGACTGGCTGACTGACAGACTTGATGACCTAAAGACAGACTGACTGACCCACTGAATGACAAATTGACCTACTGACTGACTGGCTGATCTACTGACTGACTGACTGATCTCTTGACCTGCTAACTGGTTGACCTACTGACTGACTCACTGGCTGACCTACTGACTGACTGAGTGACTAGCTGTCTGACAGACTGAGTGACTAGCTGTCTGACTGACTGACTGGGTGACTAGCTGTCTGACAGACTGAGTGACTAGCTGTCTTACAGTCTGAGTGATTAGCTGACTGACCAACTAACTGACTGACTTACAGATTGGCTGACCTAGTGACTGCTGAATGACCTAATGACGGACTGGCTGACCCACTGACTGACAGAATGACCTACTGACTGACTGGCTGACCTACTGGCAGACTGACTAACTGACTGACTGATCGATCGACCAAATGACTGACCTACTGAAAGACCTACTGACAGACTGACCTACTGACTGAGAGACAGACTGACTGACCTACTGACTGAATGACTGACTGACTCACAGACTGACTCACTGACTGTGACTGACTCACTGACTGACTCACTGACTGTGACTGACTCACTTACTGTGACTGACTCACTGACTGTGACTGACTGACTGATTTACTGACTGACTGACTGGCTGACATACTGACTGACTGAGTGAGTAGATGTCTGACAGACTGAGTGACTAGCTGTCTGACAGACTGAGTGACTGACTGACCGACCGACGGTAAGACCGACTGACTGACCAACCTACTGAGTGACTAGCTGTCTGACAGACTGAGTGACTAGCTGACTAACTAGCTGACTAGCTGACTGACTAGCTGACTGACTGACTGACTGACTGACTGACCTTATGACTGCTGAATGACCTAATGACGGACTGGCTGACCCACAGACTGACAGAATGACCTACTGACTGACTGGCTGACCTACTGGCAGACTGACTGACTGACTGACTGACTGACTGACTGACTGACTGACTGACTGACTGACTGACTGACTGACTGACTGACTGACTGACTGACTGACTGACTGACTGACTGACTGACTGACTGACTGACTGACTGACTGACTGAGTAGCTGACTAACTGACTAACTGACTGACTGACTGACTGACTAACTGACTGACTGACTGACTGACTGACTGACTGACTGACTGACTGACTGACTGACTGACTGACTGACCGACCGACCGGCCGACCGACCGACCGACCGACCGACCGACCGACCGACCGACCGACCGACCGACCGACCCGACCCGACCCGACCCGACCCGACCCAACCCGACCCGACCCGACCCGACCCGACCCGACCCGACCCGACCCGACCCGACCCGACCCGACCGACCGACCTACCGACCGACCGACCGACCGACCGACTGACCCACCCACAGACCGACCCACCCACAGACCGACCCACCCACCGACAGACTGACTGACTCAGTGACTGACCCACCCACCGACAGACTGACTGACTCAGTGACTGACTGACTGGCTCAGTGAATGACAGGCTGAGCAACTGACTGACCTACTGAGTTACTGGCTGACTGACAGACTTGATGACCTAAAGACAGACTGACTGACCCACTGAATGACAAATTGACCTACTGACTGACTGGCTGATCTACTGACTGACTGACTGATCTCTTGACCTGCTAACTGGTTGACCTACTGACTGACTGACTGGCTGACCTACTGACTGACTGAGTGACTAGCTGCCTGACAGACTGAGTGACTAGCTGTCTGACTGACTGACTGGGTGACTAGCTGTCTGACAGACTGAGTGACTAGCTGTCTTACAGTCTGAGTGATTAGCTGACTGACCAACTAACTGACTGACTTACAGATAGATTGGCTGACCTAGTGACTGCTGAATGACCTAATGACGGACTGGCTGACCCACTGACTGACAGAATGACCTACTGACTGACTGGCTGACCTACTGGCAGACTGACTAACTGACTGACTGATCGATCGACCAAATGACTGACCTACTGAAAGACCTACTGACAGACTGACCTACTGACTGAGAGACAGACTGACTGACCTACTGACTGAATGACTGACTGACTCACAGACTGACTCACTGACTGTGACTGACTCACTGACTGACTCACTGACTGTGACTGACTCACTTACTGTGACTGACTCACTGACTGTGACTGACTGACTGATTTACTGACTGACTGACTGGCTGACATACTGACTGACTGAGTGAGTAGATGTCTGACAGACTGAGTGACTAGCTGTCTGACAGACTGAGTGACTGACTGACCGACCGACGGTAAGACCGACTGACTGACCAACCTACTGAGTGACTAGCTGTCTGACAGACTGAGTGACTAGCTGACTAACTAGCTGACTAGCTGACTGACTAGCTGACTGACTGACTGACTGACTGACTGACCTTATGACTGCTGAATGACCTAATGACGGACTGGCTGACCCACAGACTGACAGAATGACCTACTGACTGACTGGCTGACCTACTGGCAGACTGACTGACTGACTGACTGACTGACTGACTGACTGACTGACTGACTGACTGACTGACTGACTGACTGACTGACTGACTGACTGACTGACTGACTGACTGACTGACTGACTGAGTAGCTGACTAACTGACTAACTGACTGACTGACTGACTGACTAACTGACTGACTGACTGACTGACTGACTGACTGACTGACCGACCGACCGACCGACCGACCGACCGACCGACCGACCGACCGACCGACCGACCGACCGACCGACCCGACCCGACCCGACCCGACCCGACCCGACCCGACCCGACCCGACCCGACCCGACCCGACCCGACCCGACCGACCGACCGACCGACCGACCGACCGACCGACCGACCGACCGACCGACTGACCCACCCACAGACCGACCCACCCACAGACCGACCCACCCACCGACAGACTGACTGACTCAGTGACTGACCCACCCACCGACAGACTGACTGACTCAGTGACTGACTGACTGGCTCAGTGAATGACAGGCTGAGCAACTGACTGACCTACTGAGTGACTGGCTGACTGACAGACTTGATGACCTAAAGACAGACTGACTGACCCACTGAATGACAAATTGACCTACTGACTGACTGGCTGATCTACTGACTGACTGACTGATCTCTTGACCTGCTAACTGGTTGACCTACTGACTGACTGACTGGCTGACCTACTGACTGACTGAGTGACTAGCTGTCTGACAGACTGAGTGACTAGCTGTCTGACTGACTGACTGACTGGGTGACTAGCTGTCTGACAGACTGAGTGACTAGCTGTCTTACAGTCTGAGTGATTAGCTGACTGACCAACTAACTGACTGACTTACAGATTGGCTGACCTAGTGACTGCTGAATGACCTAATGACGGACTGGCTGACCCACTGACTGACAGAATGACCTACTGACTGACTGGCTGACCTACTGGCAGACTGACTAACTGACTGACTGATCGATCGACCAAATGACTGACCTACTGAAAGACCTACTGACAGACTGACCTACTGACTGAGAGACAGACTGACTGACCTACTGACTGAATGACTGACTGACTCACAGACTGACTCACTGACTGTGACTGACTCACTGACTGACTCACTGACTGTGACTGACTCACTTACTGTGACTGACTCACTGACTGTGACTGACTGACTGATTTACTGACTGACTGACTGGCTGACATACTGACTGACTGAGTGAGTAGATGTCTGACAGACTGAGTGACTAGCTGTCTGACAGACTGAGTGACTGACTGACCGACCGACGGTAAGACCGACTGACTGACCAACCTACTGAGTGACTAGCTGTCTGACAGACTGAGTGACTAGCTGACTAACTAGCTGACTAGCTGACTGACTAGCTGACTGACTGACTGACTGACTGACTGACCTTATGACTGCTGAATGACCTAATGACGGACTGGCTGACCCACAGACTGACAGAATGACCTACTGACTGACTGGCTGACCTACTGGCAGACTGACTGACTGACTGACTGACTGACTGACTGACTGACTGACTGACTGACTGACTGACTGACTGACTGACTGACTGACTGACTGACTGACTGACTGACTGACTGAGTAGCTGACTAACTGACTAACTGACTGACTGACTGACTGACTGACTAACTGACTGACTGACTGACTGACTGACTGACTTACTGACTGACTGACTGACTGACTGACCGACCGACCGACCGACCGACCGACCGACCGACCGACCGACCGACCGACCCGACCCGACCCGACCCGACCCGACCCGACCCGACCCGACCCGACCCGACCCGACCCGACCGACCGACCGACCTACCGACCGACCGACCGACCGACCGACCGACCGACTGACCCACCCACAGACCGACCCACCCACAGACCGACCCACCCACCGACAGACTGACTGACTCAGTGACTGACCCACCCACCGACAGACTGACTGACTCAGTGACTGACTGACTGGCTCAGTGAATGACAGGCTGAGCAACTGACTGACCTACTGAGTGACTGGCTGACTGACAGACTTTATGACCTAAAGACAGACTGACTGACCCACTGAATGACAAATTGACCTACTGACTGACTGGCTGATCTACTGACTGACTGACTGATCTCTTGACCTGCTAACTGGTTGACCTACTGACTGACTGACTGGCTGACCTACTGACTGACTGAGTGACTAGCTGTCTGACAGACTGAGTGACTAGCTGTCTGACTGACTGACTGGGTGACTAGCTGTCTGACAGACTGAGTGACTAGCTGTCTTACAGTCTGAGTGATTAGCTGACTGACCAACTAACTGACTGACTTACAGATTGGCTGACCTAGTGACTGCTGAATGACTTAATGACGGACTGGCTGACCCACTGACTGACAGAATGACCTACTGACTGACTGGCTGACCTACTGGCAGACTGACTAACTGACTGACTGATCGATCGACCAAATGACTGACCTACTGAAAGACCTACTGACAGACTGACCTACTGACTGAGAGACAGACTGACTGACCTACTGACCGAATGACTGACTGACTCACAGACTGACTCACTGACTGTGACTGACTCACTGACTGACTCACTGACTCTGACTGACTCACTTACTGTGACTGACTCACTGACTGTGACTGACTGACTGAATTACTGACTGACTGACTGGCTGACATACTGACTGACTGAGTGAGTAGATGTCTGACAGACTGAGTGACTAGCTGTCTGACAGACTGAGTGACTGACTGACCGACCGACGGTAAGACCGACTGACTGACCAACCTACTGAGTGACTAGCTGTCTGACAGACTGAGTGACTAGCTGACTAACTAGCTGACTAGCTGACTGACTAGCTGACTGACTGACTGACTGACTGACTGACCTTATGACTGCTGAATGACCTAATGACGGACTGGCTGACCCACAGACTGACAGAATGACCTACTGACTGACTGGCTGACCTACTGGCAGACTGACTGACTGACTGACTGACTGACTGACTGACTGACTGACTGACTGACTGACTGACTGACTGACTGACTGACTGACTGACTGACTGACTGACTGACTGACTGACTGACTGACTGACTGACTGACTGACTGACTGACTGACTGACTGAGTAGCTGACTAACTGACTAACTGACTGACTGACTGACTGACTAACTGACTGACTGACTGACTGACTGACTGACTGACTGACTGACTGACTGACTGACTGACTGACTGACTGACCGACCGACCGACCGACCGACCGACCGACCGACCGACCGACCGACCGACCGACCGACCGACCGACCGACCGACCCGACCCGACCCGACCCGACCCGACCCAACCCGACCCGACCCGACCCGACCCGACCCGACCCGACCGACCGACCGACCTACCGACCGACCGACCGACCGACCGACCGACCGACCGACTGACCCACCCACAGACCGACCCACCCACAGACCGACCCACCCACCGACAGACTGACTGACTCAGTGACTGACCCACCCACCGACAGACTGACTGACTCAGTGACTGACTGACTGGCTCAGTGAATGACAGGCTGAGCAACTGACTGACCTACTGAGTGACTGGCTGACTGACAGACTTGATGACCTAAAGACAGACTGACTGACCCACTGAATGACAAATTGACCTACTGACTGACTGGCTGATCTACTGACTGACTGACTGATCTCTTGACCTGCTAACTGGTTGACCTACTGACTGACTGACTGGCTGACCTACTGACTGACTGAGTGACTAGCTGTCTGACAGACTGAGTGACTAGCTGTCTGACTGACTGACTGGGTGACTAGCTGTCTGACAGACTGAGTGACTAGCTGTCTTACAGTCTGAGTGATTAGCTGACTGACCAACTAACTGACTGACTTACAGATTGGCTGACCTAGTGACTGCTGAATGACCTAATGACGGACTGGCTGACCCACTGACTGACAGAATGACCTACTGACTGACTGGCTGACCTACTGGCAGACTGACTAACTGACTGACTGATCGATCGACCAAATGACTGACCTACTGAAAGACCTACTGACAGACTGACCTACTGACTGAGAGACAGACTGACTGACCTACTGACTGAATGACTGACTGACTCACAGACTGACTCACTGACTGTGACTGACTCACTGACTGACTCACTGACTGTGACTGACTCACTTACTGTGACTGACTCACTGACTGTGACTGACTGACTGATTTACTGACTGACTGACTGGCTGACATACTGACTGACTGAGTGAGTAGATGTCTGACAGACTGAGTGACTAGCTGTCTGACAGACTGAGTGACTGACTGACCGACCGACGGTAAGACCGACTGACTGACCAACCTACTGAGTGACTAGCTGTCTGACAGACTGAGTGACTAGCTGACTAACTAGCTGACTAGCTGACTGACTAGCTGACTGACTGACTGACTGACTGACTGACCTTATGACTGCTGAATGACCTAATGACGGACTGGCTGACCCACAGACTGACAGAATGACCTACTGACTGACTGGCTGACCTACTGGCAGACTGACTGACTGACTGACTGACTGACTGACTGACTGACTGACTGACTGACTGACTGACTGACTGACTGACTGACTGACTGACTGACTGACTGACTGACTGACTGAGTAGCTGACTAACTGACTAACTGACTGACTGACTGACTGACTAACTGACTGACTGACTGACTGACTGACTGACTGACTGACTGACTGACTGACTGACCGACCGACCGACCGACCGACCGACCGACCGACCGACCGACCGACCGACCGACCGACCGACCCGACCCGAGACCCGACCCGACCCGACCCGACCCGACCCGACCCGACCCGACCCGACCCGACCGACCGACCGACCGACCGACCGACCGACCGACTGACCCACCCACAGACCGACCCACCCACAGACCGACCCACCCATCGACAGACTGACTGACTCAGTGACTGACCCACCCACCGACAGACTGACTGACTCAGTGACTGACTGACTGGCTCAGTGAATGACAGGCTGAGCAACTGACTGACCTACTGAGTGACTGGCTGACTGACAGACTTGATGACCTAAAGACAGACTGACTGACCCACTGAATGACAAATTGACCTACTGACTGACTGGCTGATCTACTGACTGACTGACTGATCTCTTGACCTGCTAACTGGTTGACCTACTGACTGACTGACTGGCTGACCTACTGACTGACTGAGTGACTAGCTGTCTGACAGACTGAGTGACTAGCTGTCTGACTGACTGACTGGGTGACTAGCTGTCTGACAGACTGAGTGACTAGCTGTCTTACAGTCTGAGTGATTAGCTGACTGACCAACTAACTGACTGACTTACAGATTGGCTGACCTAGTGACTGCTGAATGACCTAATGACGGACTGGCTGACCCACTGACTGACAGAATGACCTACTGACTGACTGGCTGACCTACTGGCAGACTGACTAACTGACTGACTGATCGATCGACCAAATGACTGACCTACTGAAAGACCTACTGACAGACTGACCTACTGACTGAGAGACAGACTGACTGACCTACTGACTGAATGACTGACTGACTCACAGACTGACTCACTGACTGTGACTGACTCACTGACTGACTCACTGACTGTGACTGACTCACTTACTGTGACTGACTCACTGACTGTGACTGACTGACTGATTTACTGACTGACTGACTGGCTGACATACTGACTGACTGAGTGAGTAGATGTCTGACAGACTGAGTGACTAGCTGTCTGACAGACTGAGTGACTGACTGACCGACCGACGGTAAGACCGACTGACTGACCAACCTACTGAGTGACTAGCTGTCTGACAGACTGAGTGACTAGCTGACTAACTAGCTGACTAGCTGACTGACTAGCTGACTGACTGACTGACTGACTGACCTTATGACTGCTGAATGACCTAATGACGGACTGGCTGACCCACAGACTGACAGAATGACCTACTGACTGACTGGCTGACCTACTGGCAGACTGACTGACTGACTGACTGACTGACTGACTGACTGACTGACTGACTGACTGACTGACTGACTGACTGACTGACTGACTGACTGACTGACTGACTGACTGACTGACTGACTGACTGACTGACTGACTGACTGACTGACTGACTGACTGACTGACTGACTGACTGAGTAGCTGACTAACTGACTAACTGACTGACTGACTGACTGACTAACTGACTGACTGACTGACTGACTGACTGACTGACTGACTGACTGACTGACCGACCGACCGACCGACCGACCGACCGACCGACCGACCGACCGACCGACCGACCGACCGACCGACCGACCGACCGACCGACCCGACCCGACCCGACCCGACCCGACCCGACCCGACCCGACCCGACCCGACCCGACCCGACCCGACCCGACCGACCGACCGACCTACCGACCGACCGACCGACCGACCGACCGACTGACCCACCCAAAGACCGACCCACCCACAGACCGACCCACCCACCGACAGACTGACTGACTCAGTGACTGACCCACCCACCGACAGACTGACTGACTCAGTGACTGACTGACTGGCTCAGTGAATGACAGGCTGAGCAACTGACTGACCTACTGAGTGACTGGCTGACTGACAGACTTGATGACCTAAAGACAGACTGACTGACCCACTGAATGACAAATTGACCTACTGACTGACTGGCTGATCTACTGACTGACTGACTGATCTCTTGACCTGCTAACTGGTTGACCTACTGACTGACTGACTGGCTGACCTACTGACTGACTGAGTGACTAGCTGTCTGACAGACTGAGTGACTAGCTGTCTGACTGACTGACTGGGTGACTAGCTGTCTGACAGACTGAGTGACTAGCTGTCTTACAGTCTGAGTGATTAGCTGACTGACCAACTAACTGACTGACTTACAGATTGGCTGACCTAGTGACTGCTGAATGACCTAATGACGGACTGGCTGACCCACTGACTGACAGAATGACCTACTGACTGACTGGCTGACCTACTGGCAGACTGACTAACTGACTGACTGATCGATCGACAAAATGACTGACCTACTGAAAGACCTACTGACAGACTGACCTACTGACTGAGAGACAGACTGACTGACCTACTGACTGAATGACTGACTGACTGACTCACAGACTGACTCACTGACTGTGACTGACTCACTGACTGACTCACTGACTGTGACTGACTCACTTACTGTGACTGACTCACTGACTGTGACTGACTGACTGATTTACTGACTGACTGACTGGCTGACATACTGACTGACTGAGTGAGTAGATGTCTGACAGACTGAGTGACTAGCTGTCTGACAGACTGAGTGACTGACTGACCGACCGACGGTAAGACCGACTGACTGACCAACCAACTGAGTGACTAGCTGTCTGACAGACTGAGTGACTAGCTGACTAACTAGCTGACTAGCTGACTGACTAGCTGACTGACTGACTGACTGACTGACTGACTGACCTTATGACTGCTGAATGACCTAATGACGGACTGGCTGACCCACAGACTGACAGAATGACCTACTGACTGACTGGCTGACCTACTGGCAGACTGACTGACTGACTGACTGACTGACTGACTGACTGACTGACTGACTGACTGACTGACTGACTGACTGACTGACTGACTGACTGACTGACTGACTGACTGACTGACTGACTGAGTAGCTGACTGAGTAGCTGACTAACTGACTAACTGACTGACTGACTGACTGACTAACTGACTGACTGACTGACTGACTGACTGACTGACTGACTGACTGACTGACTGACTGACTGACCGACCGACCGACCGACCGACCGACCGACCGACCGACCGACCGACCGACCGACCGACCCGACCCGACCCGACCCGACCCGACCCGACCCGACCCGACCCGACCCGACCCGACCCGACCCGACCCGACCCGACCCGACCGACCGACCGACCGACCGACTGACCCACCCACAGACCGACCCACCCACAGACCGACCCACCCATCGACAGACTGACTGACTCAGTGACTGACCCACCCACCGACAGACTGACTGACTCAGTGACTGACTGACTGGCTCAGTGAATGACAGGCTGAGCAACTGACTGACCTACTGAGTGACTGGCTGACTGACAGACTTGATGACCTAAAGACAGACTGACTGACCCACTGAATGACAAATTGACCTACTGACTGACTGGCTGATCTACTGACTGACTGACTGATCTCTTGACCTGCTAACTGGTTGACCTACTGACTGACTGACTGGCTGACCTACTGACTGACTGAGTGACTAGCTGTCTGACAGACTGAGTGACTAGCTGTCTGACTGACTGACTGACTGGGTGACTAGCTGTCTGACAGACTGAGTGACTAGCTGTCTTACAGTCTGAGTGATTAGCTGACTGACCAACTAACTGACTGACTTACAGATTGGCTGACCTAGTGACTGCTGAATGACCTAATGACGGACTGGCTGACCCACTGACTGACAGAATGACCTACTGACTGACTGGCTGACCTACTGGCAGACTGACTAACTGACTGACTGATCGATCGACAAAATGACTGACCTACTGAAAGACCTACTGACAGACTGACCTACTGACTGAGAGACAGACTGACTGACCTACTGACTGAATGACTGACTGACTGACTCACAGACTGACTCACTGACTGTGACTGACTCACTGACTGACTCACTGACTGTGACTGACTCACTTACTGTGACTGACTCACTGACTGTGACTGACTGACTGATTTACTGACTGACTGACTGGCTGACATACTGACTGACTGAGTGAGTAGATGTCTGACAGACTGAGTGACTAGCTGTCTGACAGACTGAGTGACTGACTGACCGACCGACGGTAAGACCGACTGACTGACCAACCTACTGAGTGACTAGCTGTCTGACAGACTGAGTGACTAGCTGACTAACTAGCTGACTAGCTGACTGACTAGCTGACTGACTGACTGACTGACTGACTGACCTTATGACTGCTGAATGACCTAATGACGGACTGGCTGACCCACAGACTGACAGAATGACCTACTGACTGACTGGCTGACCTACTGGCAGACTGACTGACTGACTGACTGACTGACTGACTGACTGACTGACTGACTGACTGACTGACTGACTGACTGACTGACTGACTGACTGACTGACTGACTGACTGACTGACTGACTGACTGACTGACTGACTGAGTAGCTGACTAACTGACTAACTGACTGACTGACTGACTGACTAACTGACTGACTGACTGACTGACTGACTGACTGACTGACTGACTGACTGACTGACTGACTGACTGACTGACCGACCGACCGACCGACCGACCGACCGACCGACCGACCGACCGACCGACCGACCGACCGACCGACCGACCGACCGACCGACCGACCCGACCCGACCCGACCCGACCCGACCCAACCCGACCCGACGCGACCCGACCCGACCCGACCCGACCCGACCCGACCGACCGACCGACCTACCGACCGACCGACCGACCGACCGACCGACTGACCCACCCACAGACCGACCCACCCACAGACCGACCCACCCACCGACAGACTGACTGACTCAGTGACTGACCCACCCACCGACAGACTGACTGACTCAGTGACTGACTGACTGGCTCAGTGAATGACAGGCTGAGCAACTGACTGACCTACTGAGTGACTGGCTGACTGACAGACTTGATGACCTAAAGACAGACTGACTGACCCACTGAATGACAAATTGACCTACTGACTGACTGGCTGATCTACTGACTGACTGACTGATCTCTTGACCTGCTAACTGGTTGACCTACTGACTGACTGACTGGCTGACCTACTGACTGACTGAGTGACTAGCTGTCTGACAGACTGAGTGACTAGCTGTCTGACTGACTGACTGGGTGACTAGCTGTCTGACAGACTGAGTGACTAGCTGTCTTACAGTCTGAATGATTAGCTGACTGACCAACTAACTGACTGACTTACAGATTGGCTGACCTAGTGACTGCTGAATGACCTAATGACGGACTGGCTGACCCACTGACTGACAGAATGACCTACTGACTGACTGGCTGACCTACTGGCAGACTGACTAACTGACTGACTGATCGATCGACCAAATGACTGACCTACTGAAAGACCTACTGACAGACTGACCTACTGACTGAGAGACAGACTGACTGACCTACTGACTGAATGACTGACTGACTCACAGACTGACTCACTGACTGTGACTGACTCACTGACTGACTCACTGACTGTGACTGACTCACTTACTGTGACTGACTCACTGACTGTGACTGACTGACTGATTTACTGACTGACTGACTGGCTGACATACTGACTGACTGAGTGAGTAGATGTCTGACAGACTGAGTGACTAGCTGTCTGACAGACTGAGTGACTGACTGACCGACCGACGGTAAGACCGACTGACTGACCAACCTACTGAGTGACTAGCTGTCTGACAGACTGAGTGACTAGCTGACTAACTAGCTGACTAGCTGACTGACTAGCTGACTGACTGACTGACTGACTGACTGACCTTATGACTGCTGAATGACCTAATGACGGACTGGCTGACCCACAGACTGACAGAATGACCTACTGACTGACTGGCTGACCTACTGGCAGACTGACTGACTGACTGACTGACTGACTGACTGACTGACTGACTGACTGACTGACTGACTGACTGACTGACTGACTGACTGACTGACTGACTGACTGACTGACTGACTGACTGACTGACTGACTGACTGACTGACTGACTGACTGACTGACTGACTGACTGACTGACTGACTGACTGACTGAGTAGCTGACTAACTGACTAACTGACTGACTGACTGACTGATTAACTGACTGACTGACTGACTGACTGACTGACTGACTGACTGACTGACTGACTGACCGACCGACCGACCGACCGACCGACCGACCGACCGACCGACCGACCGACCGACCGACCGACCGACCGACCGACCGACCGACCCGACCCGACCCGACCCGACCCGACCCGACCCGACCCGACCCGACCCGACCGACCGACCTACCGACCGACCGACCGACCGACCGACCGACCGACTGACCCACCCACAGACCGACCCACCCACAGACCGACCCACCCACCGACAGACTGACTGACTCAGTGACTGACCCACCCACCGACAGACTGACTGACTCAGTGACTGACTGACTGGCTCAGTGAATGACAGGCTGAGCAACTGACTGACCTACTGAGTGACTGGCTGACTGACAGACTTGATGACCTAAAGACAGACTGACTGACCCACTGAATGACAAATTGACCTACTGACTGACTGGCTGATCTACTGACTGACTGACTGATCTCTTGACCTGCTAACTGGTTGACCTACTGACTGACTGACTGGCTGACCTACTGACTGACTGAGTGACTAGCTGTCTGACAGACTGAGTGACTAGCTGTCTGACTGACTGACTGGGTGACTAGCTGTCTGACAGACTGAGTGACTAGCTGTCTTACAGTCTGAGTGATTAGCTGACTGACCAACTAACTGACTGACTTACAGATTGGCTGACCTAGTGACTGCTGAATGACCTAATGACGGACTGGCTGACCCACTGACTGACAGAATGACCTACTGACTGACTGGCTGACCTACTGGCAGACTGACTAACTGACTGACTGATCGATCGACCAAATGACTGACCTACTGAAAGACCTACTGACAGACTGACCTACTGACTGAGAGACAGACTGACTGACCTACTGACTGAATGACTGACTGACTGACTCACAGACTGACTCACTGACTGTGACTGACTCACTGACTGACTCACTGACTGTGACTGACTCACTTACTGTGACTGACTCACTGACTGTGACTGACTGACTGATTTACTGACTGACTGACTGGCTGACATACTGACTGACTGAGTGAGTAGATGTCTGACAGACTGAGTGACTAGCTGTCTGACAGACTGAGTGACTGACTGACCGACCGACGGTAAGACCGACTGACTGACCAACCTACTGAGTGACTAGCTGTCTGACAGACTGAGTGACTAGCTGACTAACTAGCTGACTAGCTGACTGACTAGCTGACTGACTGACTGACTGACTGACTGACCTTATGACTGCTGAATGACCTAATGACGGACTGGCTGACCCACAGACTGACAGAATGACCTACTGACTGACTGGCTGACCTACTGGCAGACTGACTGACTGACTGACTGACTGACTGACTGACTGACTGACTGACTGACTGACTGACTGACTGACTGACTGACTGACTGACTGACTGACTGACTGACTGACTGACTGACTGACTGAGTAGCTGACTAACTGACTAACTGACTGACTGACTGACTGACTAACTGACTGACTGACTGACTGACTGACTGACTGACTGACTGACTGACTGACTGACCGACCGACCGACCGACCGACCGACCGACCGACCGACCGACCGACCGACCGACCGACCGACCGACCGACCGACCGACCGACCGACCCGACCCGACCCGACCCGACCCAACCCGACCCGACCCGACCCGACCCGACCCGACCCGACCCGACCCGACCGACCGACCGACCTACCGACCGACCGACCGACTGACCGACCGACCGACTGACCCACCCACAGACCGACCCACCCACAGACCGACCCACCCACCGACAGACTGACTGACTCAGTGACTGACCCACCCACCGACAGACTGACTGACTCAGTGACTGACTGACTGGCTCAGTGAATGACAGGCTGAGCAACTGACTGACCTACTGAGTGACTGGCTGACTGACAGACTTGATGACCTAAAGACAGACTGACTGACCCACTGAATGACAAATTGACCTACTGACTGACTGGCTGATCTACTGACTGACTGACTGATCTCTTGACCTGCTAACTGGTTGACCTACTGACTGACTTACTGGCTGACCTACTGACTGACTGAGTGACTAGCTGTCTGACAGACTGAGTGACTAGCTGTCTGACTGACTGACTGGGTGACTAGCTGTCTGACAGACTGAGTGACTAGCTGTCTTACAGTCTGAGTGATTAGCTGACTGACCAACTAACTGACTGACTTACAGATTGGCTGACCTAGTGACTGCTGAATGACCTAATGACGGACTGGCTGACCCACTGACTGACAGAATGACCTACTGACTGACTGGCTGACCTACTGGCAGACTGACTAACTGACTGACTGATCGATCGACCAAATGACTGACCTACTGAAAGACCTAAAGACCTACTGACAGACTGACCTACTGACTGAGAGACAGACTGACTGACCTACTGACTGAATGACTGACTGACTCACAGACTGACTCACTGACTGTGACTGACTCACTGACTGACTCACTGACTGTGACTGACTCACTTACTGTGACTGACTCACTGACTGTGACTGACTGACTGATTTACTGACTGACTGACTGGCTGACATACTGACTGACTGAGTGAGTAGATGTCTGACAGACTGAGTGACTAGCTGTCTGACAGACTGAGTGACTGACTGACCGACCGACGGTAAGACCGACTGACTGACCAACCTACTGAGTGACTAGCTGTCTGACAGACTGAGTGACTAGCTGACTAACTAGCTGACTAGCTGACTGACTAGCTGACTGACTGACTGACTGACTGACCTTATGACTGCTGAATGACCTAATGACGGACTGGCTGACCCACAGACTGACAGAATGACCTACTGACTGACTGGCTGACCTACTGGCAGACTGACTGACTGACTGACTGACTGACTGACTGACTGACTGACTGACTGACTGACTGACTGACTGACTGACTGACTGACTGACTGACTGACTGACTGACTGACTGACTGACTGACTGACTGACTGACTGACTGACTGACTGACTGACTGACTGACTGACTGACTGACTGACTGACTGAGTAGCTGACTAACTGACTAACTGACTGACTGACTGACTGACTAACTGACTGACTGACTGACTGACTGACTGACTGACTGACTGACCGACCGACCGACCGACCGACCGACCGACCGACCGACCGACCGACCGACCGACCGACCGACCCGACCCGACCCGACCCGACCCGACCCGACCCGACCCGACCCGACCCGACCCGACCCGACCGACCGACCGACCGACCGACCGACCGACCGACCGACTGACCCACCCACAGACCGACCCACCCACAGACCGACCCACCCACCGACAGACTGACTGACTCAGTGACTGACCCACCCACCGACAGACTGACTGACTCAGTGACTGACTGACTGGCTCAGTGAATGACAGGCTGAGCAACTGACTGACCTACTGAGTGACTGGCTGACTGACAGACTTGATGACCTAAAGACAGACTGACTGACCCACTGAATGACAAATTGACCTACTGACTGACTGGCTGATCTACTGACTGACTGACTGATCTCTTGACCTGCTAACTGGTTGACCTACTGACTGACTGACTGGCTGACCTACTGACTGACTGAGTGACTAGCTGTCTGACAGACTGAGTGACTAGCTGTCTGACTGACTGACTGGGTGACTAGCTGTCTGACAGACTGAGTGACTAGCTGTCTTACAGTCTGAGTGATTAGCTGACTGACCAACTAACTGACTGACTTACAGATTGGCTGACCTAGTGACTGCTGAATGACCTAATGACGGACTGGCTGACCCACTGACTGACAGAATGACCTACTGACTGACTGGCTGACCTACTGGCAGACTGACTAACTGACTGACTGATCGATCGACCAAATGACTGACCTACTGAAAGACCTACTGACAGACTGAACTACTGACTGAGAGACAGACTGACTGACCTACTGACTGAATGACTTACTGACTGACTCACAGACTGACTCACTGACTGTGACTGACTCACTGACTGACTCACTGACTGTGACTGACTCACTTACTGTGACTGACTCACTGACTGTGACTGACTGACTGATTTACTGACTGACTGACTGGCTGACATACTGACTGACTGAGTGAGTAGATGTCTGACAGACTGAGTGACTAGCTGTCTGACAGACTGAGTGACTGACTGACCGACCGACGGTAAGACCGACTGACTGACCAACCTACTGAGTGACTAGCTGTCTGACAGACTGAGTGACTAGCTGACTAACTAGCTGACTAGCTGACTGACTAGCTGACTGACTGACTGACTGACTGACTGACCTTATGACTGCTGAATGACCTAATGACGGACTGGCTGACCCACAGACTGACAGAATGACCTACTGACTGACTGGCTGACCTACTGGCAGACTGACTGACTGACTGACTGACTGACTGACTGACTGACTGACTGACTGACTGACTGACTGACTGACTGACTGACTGACTGACTGACTGACCGACCGACCGACCGACCGACCGACCGACCGACCGACCGACCGACCGACCGACCGACCGACCCGACCCGACCCGACCCGACCCGACCCGACCCGACCCGACCCGACCCGACCCGACCCGACCCGACCCGACCCGACCGACCGACCGACCTACCGACCGACCGACCGACCGACCGACCGACCGACTGACCCACCCACAGACCGACCCACCCACAGACCGACCCACCCACCGACAGACTGACTGACTCAGTGACTGACCCACCCACCGACAGACTGACTGACTCAGTGACTGACTGACTGGCTCAGTGAATGACAGGCTGAGCAACTGACTGACCTACTGAGTGACTGGCTGACTGACAGACTTGATGACCTAAAGACAGACTGACTGACCCACTGAATGACAAATTGACCTACTGACTGACTGGCTGATCTACTGACTGACTGACTGATCTCTTGACCTGCTAACTGGTTGACCTACTGACTGACTGACTGGCTGACCTACTGACTGACTGAGTGACTAGCTGTCTGACAGACTGAGTGACTAGCTGTCTGACTGACTGACTGGGTGACTAGCTGTCTGACAGACTGAGTGACTAGCTGTCTTACAGTCTGAGTGATTAGCTGACTGACCAACTAACTGACTGACTTACAGATTGGCTGACCTAGTGACTGCTGAATGACCTAATGACGGACTGGCTGACCCACTGACTGACAGAATGACCTACTGACTGACTGGCTGACCTACTGGCAGACTGACTAACTGACTGACTGATCGATCGACCAAATGACTGACCTACTGAAAGACCTACTGACAGACTGACCTACTGACTGAGAGACAGACTGACTGACCTACTGACTGCATGACTGACTGACTCACAGACTGACTCACTGACTGTGACTGACTCACTGACTGACTCACTGACTGTGACTGACTCACTTACTGTGACTGACTCACTGACTGTGACTGACTGACTGATTTACTGACTGACTGACTGGCTGACATACTGACTGACTGAGTGAGTAGATGTCTGACAGACTGAGTGACTAGCTGTCTGACAGACTGAGTGACTGACTGACCGACCGACGGTAAGACCAATTGACTGACCAACCTACTGAGTGACTAGCTGTCTGACAGACTGAGTGACTAGCTGACTAACTAGCTGACTAGCTGACTGACTAGCTGACTGACTGACTGACTGACTGACTGACCTTATGACTGCTGAATGACCTAATGACGGACTGGCTGACCCACAGACTGACAGAATGACCTAATGACTGACTGGCTGACCTACTGGCAGACTGACTGACTGACTGACTGACTGACTGACTGACTGACTGACTGACTGACTGACTGACTGACTGACTGACTGACTGACTGACTGACTGACTGACTGACTGACTGACTGACTGACTGACTGACTGACTGACTGACTGACTGACTGACTGAGTAGCTGACTAACTGACTAACTGACTGACTGACTGACTGACTAACTGACTGACTGACTGACTGACTGACTGACTGACTGACTGACTGACTGACTGACTGACCGACCGACCGACCGACCGACCGACCGACCGACCGACCGACCGACCGACCGACCGACCGACCGACCCGACCCGACCCGACCCGACCTGACCCGACCCGACCCACTAGTGACTAGCTGTCTTACAGTCTGAGTGATTAGCTGACTGACCAACTAACTGACTGACTTACAGATTGGCTGACCTAGTGACTGCTGAATGACCTAATGACGGACTGGCTGACCCACTGACTGACAGAATGACCTACTGACTGACTGGCTGACCTACTGGCAGACTGACTAACTGACTGACTGATCGATCGACCAAATGACTGACCTACTGAAAGACCTACTGACAGACTGACCTACTGACTGAGAGACAGACTGACTGACCTACTGACTGAATGACTGACTGACTGACTCACAGACTGACTCACTGACTGTGACTGACTCACTGACTGACTCACTGACTGTGACTGACTCACTTACTGTGACTGACTCACTGACTGTGACTGACTGACTGATTTACTGACTGACTGACTGGCTGACATACTGACTGACTGAGTGAGTAGATGTCTGACAGACTGAGTGACTAGCTGTCTGACAGACTGAGTGACTGACTGACCGACCGACGGTAAGACCGACTGACTGACCAACCTACTGAGTGACTAGCTGTCTGACAGACTGAGTGACTAGCTGACTAACTAGCTGACTAGCTGACTGACTAGCTGACTGACTGACTGACTGACTGACTGACCTTATGACTGCTGAATGACCTAATGACGGACTGGCTGACCCACAGACTGACAGAATGACCTACTGACTGACTGGCTGACCTACTGGCAGACTGACTGACTGACTGACTGACTGACTGACTGACTGACTGACTGACTGACTGACTGACTGACTGACTGACTGACTGACTGACTGACTGACTGACTGACTGACTGACTGACTGAGTAGCTGACTAACTGACTAACTGACTGACTGACTGACTGACTAACTGACTGACTGACTGACTGACTGACTGACTGACTGACTGACTGACTGACTGACTGACTGACCGACCGACCGACCGACCGACCGACCGACCGACCGACCGACCGACCGACCGACCGACCGACCGACCGACCGACCGACCCGACCCGACCCGACCCGACCCAACCCGACCCGACCCGACCCGACCCGACCCGATCCGACCCGACCGACCGACCGACCTACCGACCGACCGACCGACCGACCGACCGACCGACTGACCCACCCACAGACCGACCCACCCACAGACCGACCCACCCACCGACAGACTGACTGACTCAGTGACTGACCCACTCACCGACAGACTGACTGACTCAGTGACTGACTGACTGGCTCAGTGAATGACAGGCTGAGCAACTGACTGACCTACTGAGTGACTGGCTGACTGACAGACTTGATGACCTAAAGACAGACTGACTGACCCACTGAATGACAAATTGACCTACTGACTGACTGGCTGATCTACTGACTGACTGACTGATCTCTTGACCTGCTAACTGGTTGACCTACTGACTGACTGACTGGCTGACCTACTGACTGACTGAGTGACTAGCTGTCTGACAGACTGAGTGACTAGCTGTCTGACTGACTGACTGGGTGACTAGCTGTCTGACAGACTGAGTGACTAGCTGTCTTACAGTCTGAGTGATTAGCTGACTGACCAACTAACTGACTGACTTACAGATTGGCTGACCTAGTGACTGCTGAATGACCTAATGACGGACTGGCTGACCCACTGACTGACAGAATGACCTACTGACTGACTGGCTGACCTACTGGCAGACTGACTAACTGACTGACTGATCGATCGACCAAATGACTGACCTACTGAAAGACCTACTGACAGACTGACCTACTGACTGAGAGACAGACTGACTGACCTACTGACTGAATGACTGACTGACTCACAGACTGACTCACTGACTGTGACTGACTCACTGACTGACTCACTGACTGTGACTGACTCACTTACTGTGACTGACTCACTGACTGTGACTGACTGACTGATTTACTGACTGACTGACTGGCTGACATACTGACTGACTGAGTGAGTAGATGTCTGACAGACTGAGTGACTAGCTGTCTGACAGACTGAGTGACTGACTGACCGACCGACGGTAAGACCGACTGACTGACCAACCTACTGAGTGACTAGCTGTCTGACAGACTGAGTGACTAGCTGACTAACTAGCTGACTAGCTGACTGACTAGCTGACTGACTGACTGACTGACTGACTGACCTTATGACTGCTGAATGACCTAATGACGGACTGGCTGACCCACAGACTGACAGAATGACCTACTGACTGACTGGCTGACCTACTGGCAGACTGACTGACTGACTGACTGACTGACTGACTGACTGACTGACTGACTGACTGACTGACTGACTGACTGACTGACTGACTGACTGACTGACTGAGTAGCTGACTAACTGACTAACTGACTGACTGACTGACTGACTAACTGACTGACCGACTGACTGACTGACTGACTGACTGACTGACTGACTGATTGACCGACCGACCGACCGACCGACCGACCGACCGACCGACCGACCGACCGACCGACCGACCGACCGACCCGACCCGACCCGACCCGACCCGACCCGACCCGACCCGACCCGACCCGACCCGACCCGACCCGACCGACCGACCGACCTACCGACCGACCGACCGACCGACTGACCCACCCACAGACCGACCCACCCACAGACCGACCCACCCACCGACAGACTGACTGACTCAGTGACTGACCCACTCACCGACAGACTGACTGACTCAGTGACTGACTGACTGGCTCAGTGAATGACAGGCTGAGCAACTGACTGACCTACTGAGTGACTGGCTGACTGACAGACTTGATGACCTAAAGACAGACTGACTGACCCACTGAATGACAAATTGACCTACTGACTGACTGGCTGATCTACTGACTGACTGACTGATCTCTTGACCTGCTAACTGGTTGACCTACTGACTGACTGACTGGCTGACCTACTGACTGACTGAGTGACTAGCTGTCTGACAGACTGAGTGACTAGCTGTCTGACTGACTGACTGGGTGACTAGCTGTCTGACAGACTGAGTGACTAGCTGTCTTACAGTCTGAGTGATTAGCTGACTGACCAACTAACTGACTGACTTACAGATTGGCTGACCTAGTGACTGCTGAATGACCTAATGACGGACTGGCTGACCCACTGACTGACAGAATGACCTACTGACTGACTGGCTGACCTACTGGCAGACTGACTAACTGACTGACTGATCGATCGACCAAATGACTGACCTACTGAAAGACCTACTGACAGACTGACCTACTGACTGAGAGACAGACTGACTGACCTACTGACTGAATGACTGACTGACTGACTCACAGACTGACTCACTGACTGTGACTGACTCACTGACTGACTCACTGACTGTGACTGACTCACTTACTGTGACTGACTCACTGACTGTGACTGACTGACTGATTTACTGACTGACTGACTGGCTGACATACTGACTGACTGAGTGAGTAGATGTCTGACAGACTGAGTGACTAGCTGTCTGACAGACTGAGTGACTGACTGACCGACCGACGGTAAGACCGACTGACTGACCAACCTACTGAGTGACTAGCTGTCTGACAGACTGAGTGACTAGCTGACTAACTAGCTGACTAGCTGACTGACTAGCTGACTGACTGACTGAGTGACTGACTGACTGACCTTATGACTGCTGAATGACCTAATGACGGACTGGCTGACCCACAGACTGACAGAATGACCTACTGACTGACTGGCTGACCTACTGGCAGACTGACTGACTGACTGACTGACTGACTGACTGACTGACTGACTGACTGACTGACTGACTGACTGACTGACTGACTGACTGACTGACTGACTGACTGACTGACTGACTGACTGAGTAGCTGACTAACTGACTAACTGACTGACTGACTGACTGACTAACTGACTGACTGACTGACTGACTGACTGACTGACTGACTGACTGACTGACTGACTGACTGACTGACCGACCGACCGACCGACCGACCGACCGACCGACCGACCGACCGACCGACCGACCGACCGACCGACCGACCCGACCCGACCCGACCCGACCCAACCCGACCCGACCCGACCCGACCCGACCCGACCCGACCCGACCCGACCGACCGACCGACCTACCGACCGACCGACCGACCGACCGACCGACCGACTGACCCGCCCACAGACCGACCCACCCACAGACCGACCCACCCACCGACAGACTGACTGACTCAGTGACTGACCCACCCACCGACAGACTGACTGACTCAGTGACTGACTGACTGGCTCAGTGAATGACAGGCTGAGCAACTGACTGACCTACTGAGTGACTGGCTGACTGACAGACTTGATGACCTAAAGACAGACTGACTGACCCACTGAATGACAAATTGACCTACTGACTGACTGGCTGATCTACTGACTGACTGACTGATCTCTTGACCTGCTAACTGGTTGACCTACTGACTGACTGACTGGCTGACCTACTGACTGACTGAGTGACTAGCTGTCTGACAGACTGAGTGACTAGCTGTCTGACTGACTGACTGGGTGACTAGCTGTCTGACAGACTGAGTGACTAGCTGTCTTACAGTCTGAGTGATTAGCTGACTGACCAACTAACTGACTGACTTACAGATTGGCTGACCTAGTGACTGCTGAATGACCTAATGACGGAGTGGCTGACCCACTGACTGACAGAATGACCTACTGACTGACTGGCTGACCTACTGGCAGACTGACTAACTGACTGACTGATCGATCGACCAAATGACTGACCTACTGAAAGACCTACTGACAGACTGACCTACTGACTGAGAGACAGACTGACTGACCTACTGACTGAATGACTGACTGACTCACAGACTGACTCACTGACTGTGACTGACTCACTGACTGACTCACTGACTGTGACTGACTCACTTACTGTGACTGACTCACTGACTGTGACTGACTGACTGATTTACTGACTGACTGACTGGCTGACATACTGACTGACTGAGTGAGTAGATGTCTGACAGACTGAGTGACTAGCTGTCTGACAGACTGAGTGACTGACTGACCGACCGACGGTAAGACCGACTGACTGACCAACCTACTGAGTGACTAGCTGTCTGACAGACTGAGTGACTAGCTGACTAACTAGCTGACTAGCTGACTGACTAGCTGACTGACTGACTGACTGACTGACTGACCTTATGACTGCTGAATGACCTAATGACGGACTGGCTGACCCACAGACTGACAGAATGACCTACTGACTGACTGGCTGACCTACTGGCAGACTGACTGACTGACTGACTGACTGACTGACTGACTGACTGACTGACTGACTGACTGACTGACTGACTGACTGACTGACTGACTGAGTAGCTGACTAACTGACTAACTGACTGACTGACTGACTGACTAACTGACTGACTGACTGACTGACTGACTGACTGACTGACTGACTGACTGACTGACCGACCGACCGACCGACCGACCGACCGACCGACCGACCGACCGACCGACCGACCCGAACCGACCCGACCCGACTCGATCCGACCCGACCCGACCCGACCCGACCCGACCCGACCCGACCGACCGACCGACCTACCGACCGACCGACCGACCGACTGACCCACCCAAAGACCGACCCACCCACAGACCGACCCACCCACCGAAAGACTGACTGACTGACCAACCTACTGAGTGACTAGCTGTCTGACAGACTGAGTGACTAGCTGACTAACTAGCTGACTAGCTGACTGACTAGCTGACTGACTGACTGACTGACTGACTGACCTTATGACTGCTGAATGACCTAATGACGGACTGGCTGACCCACAGACTGACAGAATGACCTACTGACTGACTGGCTGACCTACTGGCAGACTGACTGACTGACTGACTGACTGACTGACTGACTGACTGACTGACTGACTGACTGACTGACTGACTGACTGACTGAGGACCGACCGACCGACCGACCGACCGACCGACCGACCGACCCGACCCGACCCGACCCGACCCGACCCGACCCGACCCGACCGACCGACCTACCGACCGACCGACCGACCGACCGACCGACTGACCCACCCACAGACCGACCCACCCACAGACCGACCCACCCACCGACAGACTGACTGACTCAGTGACTGACCCACCCACCGACAGACTGACTGACTCAGTGACTGACTGACTGGCTCAGTGAATGACAGGCTGAGCAACTGACTGACCTACTGAGTGACTGGCTGACTGACAGACTTGATGACCTAAAGACAGACTGACTGACCCACTGAATGACAAATTGACCTACTGACTGACTGGCTGATCTACTGACTGACTGACTGATCTCTTGACCTGCTAACTGGTTGACCTACTGACTGACTGACTGGCTGACCTACTGACTGACTGAGTGACTAGCTGTCTGACAGACTGAGTGACTAGCTGTCTGACTGACTGACTGGGTGACTAGCTGTCTGACAGACTGAGTGACTAGCTGTCTTACAGTCTGAGTGATTAGCTGACTGACCAACTAACTGACTGACTTACAGATTGGCTGACCTAGTGACTGCTGAATGACCTAATGACGGACTGGCTGACCCACTGACTGACAGAATGACCTACTGACTGACTGGCTGACCTACTGGCAGACTGACTAACTGACTGACTGATCGATCGACCAAATGACTGACCTACTGAAAGACCTACTG
>CAVMGG010000349.1:42500-72596 GCA_963680895.1 Fragum sueziense
TGACTGACTGACCTTATGACTGCTGAATGACCTAATGACGGACTGGCTGACCCACAGACAGACAGAATGACCTACTGACTGACTGGCTGACCTACTGGCAGACTGACTGACTGACTGACTGACTGACTGACTGACTGACTGACTGACTGACTGACTGACTGACTGACTGACTGACTGACTGACTGACTGACTGACTGACTGACTGACTGACTGACTGACTGACTGACTGAGTAGCTGACTAACTGACTAACTGACTGACTGACTGACTGACTAACTGACTGACTGACTGACTGACCGACTGACTGACTGACCGACCGACCGACCGACCGACCGACCGACCGACCGACCGACCGACCCGACCCGACCCGACCCGACCCGACCCGACCCGACCCGACCCGACCCGACCCGACCCGACCCGACCCGACCGACCTACCGACCGACCGACCGACCGACCGACCGACCGACTGACCCACCCACAGACCGACCCACCCACAGACCGACCCACCCACCGACAGACTGACTGACTCAGTGACTGACCCACCCACCGACAGACTGACTGACTCAGTGACTGACTGACTGGCTCAGTGAATGACAGGCTGAGCAACTGACTGACCTACTGAGTGACTGGCTGACTGACAGACTTGATGACCTAAAGACAGACTGACTGACCCACTGAATGACAAATTGACCTACTGACTGACTGGCTGATCTACTGACTGACTGACTGATCTCTTGACCTGCTAACTGGTTGACCTACTGACTGACTGACTGGCTGACCTACTGACTGACTGAGTGACTAGCTGTCTGACAGACTGAGTGACTAGCTGTCTGACTGACTGACTGGGTGACTAGCTGTCTGACAGACTGAGTGACTAGCTGTCTTACAGTCTGAGTGATTAGCTGACTGACCAACTAACTGACTGACTTACAGATTGGCTGACCTAGTGACTGCTGAATGACCTAATGACGGACTGGCTGACCCACTGACTGACAGAATGACCTACTGACTGACTGGCTGACCTACTGGCAGACTGACTAACTGACTGACTGATCGATCGACCAAATGACTGACCTACTGAAAGACCTACTGACAGACTGACCTACTGACTGAGAGACAGACTGACTGACCTACTGACTGAATGACTGACTGACTCACAGACTGACTCACTGACTGTGACTGACTCACTGACTGACTCACTGACTGTGACTGACTCACTTACTGTGACTGACTCACTGACTGTGACTGACTGACTGATTTACTGACTGACTGACTGGCTGACATACTGACTGACTGAGTGAGTAGATGTCTGACAGACTGAGTGACTAGCTGTCTGACAGACTGAGTGACTGACTGACCGACCGACGGTAAGACCGACTGACTGACCAACCTACTGAGTGACTAGCTGTCTGACAGACTGAGTGACTAGCTGACTAACTAGCTGACTAGCTGACTGACTAGCTGACTGACGACAGACTGAGTGACTAGCTGACTAACTAGCTGACTAGCTGACTGACTAGCTGACTGACTGACTGACTGACTGACTGACCTTATGACTGCTGAATGACCTAATGACGGACCTGGCTGACCCACAGACTGACAGAATGACCTACTGACTGACTGGCTGACCTACTGGCAGACTGACTGACTGACTGACTGACTGACTGACTGACTGACTGACTGACTGACTGACTGACTGACTGACTGACTGACTGACTGACTGACTGACTGACTGACTGACTGAGTAGCTGACTAACTGACTAACTGACTGACTGACTGACTAACTGACTGACTGACTGACTGACTGACTGACTGACTGACTGACTGACCGACCGACCGACCGACCGACCGACCGACCGACCGACCGACCGACCGACCGACCCGACCCGACCCGACCCGACCCGACCCGACCCGACCCGAGCCGACCGACCGACCTACCGACCGACCCGACCGACCGACTGACCCACCCACAGACCGACCCACCCACAGACCGACCCACCCACCGACAGACTGACTGACTCAGTGACTGACCCACCCACCGACAGACTGACTGACTCAGTGACTGACTGACTGGCTCAGTGAATGACAGGCTGAGCAACTGACTGACCTACTGAGTGACTGGCTGACTGACAGACTTGATGACCTAAAGACAGACTGACTGACCCACTGAATGACAAATTGACCTACTGACTGACTGGCTGATCTACTGACTGACTGACTGATCTCTTGACCTGCTAACTGGTTGACCTACTGACTGACTGACTGGCTGACCTACTGACTGACTGAGTGACTAGCTGTCTGACAGACTGAGTGACTAGCTGTCTGACTGACTGACTGGGTGACTAGCTGTCTGACAGACTGAGTGACTAGCTGTCTTACAGTCTGAGTGATTAGCTGACTGACCAACTAACTGACTGACTTACAGATTGGCTGACCTAGTGACTGCTGAATGACCTAATGACGGACTGGCTGACCCACTGACTGACAGAATGACCTACTGACTGACTGGCTGACCTACTGGCAGACTGACTAACTGACTGACTGATCGATCGACCAAATGACTGACCTACTGAAAGACCTACTGACAGACTGACCTACTGACTGAGAGACAGACTGACTGACCTACTGACTGAATGACTGACTGACTGACTCACAGACTGACTCACTGACTGTGACTGACTCACTGACTGACTCACTGACTGTGACTGACTCACTTACTGTGACTGACTCACTGACTGTGACTGACTGACTGATTTACTGACTGACTGACTGGCTGACATACTGACTGACTGAGTGAGTAGATGTCTGACAGACTGAGTGACTAGCTGTCTGACAGACTGAGTGACTGACTGACCGACCGACGGTAAGACCGACTGACTGACCAACCTACTGAGTGACTAGCTGTCTGACAGACTGAGTGACTAGCTGACTAACTAGCTGACTAGCTGACTGACTAGCTGACTGACTGACTGACTGACTGACTGACCTTATGACTGCTGAATGACCTAATGACGGACTGGCTGACCCACAGACTGACAGAATGACCTACTGACTGACTGGCTGACCTACTGGCAGACTGACTGACTGACTGACTGACTGACTGACTGACTGACTGACTGACTGACTGACTGACTGACTGACTGACTGACTGACTGACTGACTGACTGACTGACTGACTGACTGACTGACTGACTGACTGAGTAGCTGACTAACTGACTAACTGACTGACTGACTGACTGACTAACTGACTGACTGACTGACTGACTGACTGACTGACTGACTGACTGACTGACTGACTGACCGACCGACCGACCGACCGACCGACCGACCGACCGACCGACCGACCGACCCGACCCGACCCGACCCGACCCCGACCCAACCCGACCCGACCCGACCCGACCCGACCCGACCCGACCCGACCGACCGACCGACCGACCGACCGACCGACCGACCGACCGACTGACCCCACCCACAGACCGACCCACCCACAGACCGACCCACCCACCGACAGACTGACTGACTCAGTGACTGACCCACCCACCGACAGACTGACTGACTCAGTGACTGACTGACTGGCTCAGTGAATGAACAGGCTGAGCAACTGACTGACCTACTGAGTGACTGGCTGACTGACAGACTTGATGACCCTAAAGACAGACTGACTGACCCACTGAATGACAAATTGACCTACTGACTGACTGGCTGATCTACTGACTGACTGACTGATCTCTTGACCTGCTAACTGGTTGACCTACTGACTGACTGACTGGCTGACCTACTGACTGACTGAGTGACTAGCTGTCTGACAGACTGAGTGACTAGCTGTCTGACTGACTGACTGGGTGACTAGCTGTCTGACAGACCTGAGTGACTAGCTGTCTTACAGTCTGAGTGATTAGCTGACTGACCAACTAACTGACTGACTTACAGATTGGCTGACCTAGTGACTGCTGAATGACCTAATGACGGACTGGCTGACCCACTGACTGACAGAATGACCTACTGACTGACTGGCTGACCTACTGGCAGACTGACTACTGACTGACTGATCGATCGACCAAATGACTGACCTACTGAAAGACCTACTGACAGACTGACCCTACTGACTGAGAGACAGACTGACTGACCTACTGACTGAATGACTGACTGACTGACTCACAGACTGACTCACTGACTGTGACTGACTCACTGACTGACTCACTGACTGTGACTGACTCACTTACTGTGACTGACTCACTGACTGTGACTGACTGACTGATTTACTGACTGACTGACTGGCTGACATACTGACTGACTGAGTGAGTAGATGTCTGACAGACTGAGTGACTAGCTGTCTGACAGACTGAGTGACTGACTGACCGACCGACGGTAAGACCGACTGACTGACCAACCTACTGAGTGACTAGCTGTCTGACAGACTGAGTGACTAGCTGACTAACTAGCTGACTAGCTGACTGACTAGCTGACTGACTGACTGACTGACTGACTGACTGACCTTATGACTGCTGAATGACCTAATGACGGACTGGCTGACCCACAGACTGACAGAATGACCTACTGACTGACTGGCTGACCTACTGGCAGACTGACTGACTGACTGACTGACTGACTGACTGACTGACTGACACTGACTGACTGACTGACTGACTGACTGACTGACTGACTGACTGACTGAGTAGCTGACTAACTGACTAACTGACTGACTGACTGACTGACTAACTGACTGACTGACTGACTGACTGACTGACTGACTGACTGACTGACTGACTGACTGACTGACTGACTGACCGACCGACCGACCGACCGACCGACCGACCGACCGACCGACCGACCGACCGACCGACCGACCGACCGACCGACCCGACCCGACCCGACCCGACCCAACCCGACCCGACCCGACCCGACCCGACCCGACCGACCGACCGACCTACCGACCGACCGACCGACCGACTGACCCACCCACAGACCGACCCACCCACAGACCGACCCACCCACCGACAGACTGACTGACTCAGTGACTGACCCACCCACCGACAGACTGACTGACTCGAGTGACTGACTGACTGGCTCAGTGAATGACAGGCTGAGCAACTGACTGACCTACTGAGTGACTGGCTGACTGACAGACTTGATGACCTAAAGACAGACTGACTGACCCACTGAATGACAAATTGACCTACTGACTGACTGGCTGATCTACTGACTGACTGACTGATCTCTTGACCTGCTAACTGGTTGACCTACTGACTGACTGACTGGCTGACCTACTGACTGACTGAGTGACTAGCTGTCTGACAGACTGAGTGACTAGCTGTCTGACTGACTGACTGGGTGACCAGCTGTCTGACAGACTGAGTGACTAGCTGTCTTACAGTCTGAGTGATTAGCTGACTGACCAACTAACTGACTGACTTACAGATTGGCTGACCTAGTGACTGCTGAATGACCTAATGACGGACTGGCTGACCCACTGACTGACAGAATGACCTACTGACTGACTGCTGACCTACTGGCAGACTGACTAACTGACTGACTGATCGATCGACCAAATGACTGACCTACTGAAAGACCTACTGACAGACTGACCTACTGACTGAGAGACAGACTGACTGACCTACTGACTGAATGACTGACTGACTCACAGACTGACTCACTGACTGTGACTGACTCACTGACTGACTCACTGACTGTGACTGACTCACTTACTGTGACTGACTCACTGACTGTGACTGACTGACTGATTTACTGACTGACTGACTGGCTGACATACTGACTGACTGAGTGAGTAGATGTCTGACAGACTGAGTGACTAGCTGTCTGACAGACTGAGTGACTGACTGACCGACCGACGGTAAGACCGACTGACTGACCAACCTACTGAGTGACTAGCTGTCTGACAGACTGAGTGACTAGCTGACTAACTAGCTGACTAGCTGACTGACTAGCTGACTGACTGACTGACTGACTGACTGACCTTATGACTGCTGAATGACCTAATGACGGACTGGCTGACCCACAGACTGACAGAATGACCTACTGACTGACTGGCTGACCTACTGGCAGACTGACTGACTGACTGACTGACTGACTGACTGACTGACTGACTGACTGACTGACTGACTGACTGACTGACTGACTGACTGACTGACTGACTGACTGAGTAGCTGACTAACTGACTAACTGACTGACTGACTGACTAACTGACTGACTGACTGACTGACTGACTGACTGACTGACTGACTGACTGACTGACCGACCGACCGACCGACCGACCGACCGACCGACCGACCGACCGACCCGACCCGACCCGACCCGACCCGACCCGACCCGACCCGACCCGACCCGACCCGACCCGACCCGACCGACCGACCGACCGACCGACCGACCGACCGACCGACCGACTGACCCACCCACAGACCGACCCACCCACAGACCGACCCACCCACCGACAGACTGACTGACTCAGTGACTGACCCACCCACCGACAGACTGACTGACTCAGTGACTGACTGACTGGCTCAGTGAATGACAGGCTGAGCAACTGACTGACCTACTGAGTGACTGGCTGACTGACAGACTTGATGACCTAAAGACAGACTGACTGACCCACTGAATGACAAATTGACCTACTGACTGACTGGCTGATCTACTGACTGACTGACTGATCTCTTGACCTGCTAACTGGTTGACCTACTGACTGACTGACTGGCTGACCTACTGACTGACTGAGTGACTAGCTGTCTGACAGACTGAGTGACTAGCTGTCTGACTGACTGACTGGGTGACTAGCTGTCTGACAGACTGAGTGACTAGCTGTCTTACAGTCTGAGTGATTAGCTGACTGACCAACTAACTGACTGACTTACAGATTGGCTGACCTAGTGACTGCTGAATGACCTAATGACGGACTGGCTGACCCACTGACTGACAGAATGACCTACTGACTGACTGGCTGACCTACTGGCAGACTGACTAACTGACTGACTGATCGATCGACCAAATGACTGACCTACTGAAAGACCTACTGACAGACTGACCTACTGACTGAGAGACAGACTGACTGACCTACTGACTGAATGACTGACTGACTGACTCACAGACTGACTCACTGACTGTGACTGACTCACTGACTGACTCACTGACTGTGACTGACTCACTTACTGTGACTGACTCACTGACTGTGACTGACTGACTGATTTACTGACTGACTGACTGGCTGACATACTGACTGACTGAGTGAGTAGATGTCTGACAGACTGAGTGACTAGCTGTCTGACAGACTGAGTGACTGACTGACCGACCGACGGTAAGACCGACTGACTGACCAACCTACTGAGTGACTAGCTGTCTGACAGACTGAGTGACTAGCTGACTAACTAGCTGACTAGCTGACTGACTAGCTGACTGACTGACTGACTGACTGACCTTATGACTGCTGAATGACCTAATGACGGACTGGCTGACCCACAGACTGACAGAATGACCTACTGACTGACTGGCTGACCTACTGGCAGACTGACTGACTGACTGACTGACTGACTGACTGACTGACTGACTGACTGACTGACTGACTGACTGACTGACTGACTGACTGACTGACTGACTGAGTAGCTGACTAACTGACTAACTGACTGACTGACTGACTGACTAACTGACTGACTGACTGACTGACTGACTGACTGACTGACTGACCGACCGACCGACCGACCGACCGACCGACCGACCGACCGACCGACCGACCGACCGACCGACCCGACCCGACCCGACCCGACCCGACCCGACCCGACCCGACCCGACCCGACCCGACCCGACCCGACCCGACCCGACCGACCGACCTACCGACCGACCGACCGACCGACCGAACGACCGACTGACCCACCCACAGACCGACCCACCCACAGACCGACCCACCCACCGACAGACTGACTGACTCAGTGACTGACCCACCCACCGACAGACTGACTGACTCAGTGACTGACTGACTGGCTCAGTGAATGACAGGCTGAGCAACTGACTGACCTACTGAGTGACTGGCTGACTGACAGACTTGATGACCTAAAGACAGACTGACTGACCCACTGAATGACAAATTGACCTACTGACTGACTGGCTGATCTACTGACTGACTGACTGATCTCTTGACCTGCTAACTGGTTGACCTACTGACTGACTGACTGGCTGACCTACTGACTGACTGAGTGACTAGCTGTCTGACAGACTGAGTGACTAGCTGTCTGACTGACTGACTGGGTGACTAGCTGTCTGACAGACTGAGTGACTAGCTGTCTTACAGTCTGAGTGATTAGCTGACTGACCAACTAACTGACTGACTTACAGATTGGCTGACCTAGTGACTGCTGAATGACCTAATGACGGACTGGCTGACCCACTGACTGACAGAATGACCTACTGACTGACTGGCTGACCTACTGGCAGACTGACTAACTGACTGACTGATCGATCGACCAAATGACTGACCTACTGAAAGACCTACTGACAGACTGACCTACTGACTGAGAGACAGACTGACTGACCTACTGACTGACTGACTGACTGACTGACTCACAGACTGACTCACTGACTGTGACTGACTCACTGACTGACTCACTGACTGTGACTGACTCACTTACTGTGACTGACTCACTGACTGTGACTGACTGACTGATTTACTGACTGACTGACTGGCTGACATACTGACTGACTGAGTGAGTAGATGTCTGACAGACTGAGTGACTAGCTGTCTGACAGACTGAGTGACTGACTGACCGACCGACGGTAAGACCGACTAACTGACCAACCTACTGAGTGACTAGCTGTCTGACAGACTGAGTGACTAGCTGACTAACTAGCTGACTAGCTGACTGACTAGCTGACTGACTGACTGACTGACTGACTGACCTTATGACTGCTGAATGACCTAATGACGGACTGGCTGACCCACAGACTGACAGAATGACCTACTGACTGACTGGCTGACCTACTGGCAGACTGACTGACTGACTGACTGACTGACTGACTGACTGACTGACTGACTGACTGACTGACTGACTGACTGACTGACTGACTGACTGACTGAGTAGCTGACTAACTGACTAACTGACTGACTGACTGACTGACTAACTGACTGACTGACTGACTGACTGACTGACTGACTGACTGACTGACTGACCGACCGACCCACCGACCGACCGACCGACCGACCGACCGACCGACCGACCAACCGACCGACCCGACCCGACCCGACCCGACCCAACCCGACCCGACCCGACCCGACCCGACCCGACCCGACCGACCGACCTACCGACCGACCGACCGACCGACCGACCGACTGACCGACTGACCCACCCACAGACCGACCCACCCACAGACCGACCCACCCACCGACAGACTGACTGACTCAGTGACTGACCCACCCACCGACAGACTGACTGACTCAGTGACTGACTGACTGGCTCAGTGAATGACAGGCTGAGCAACTGACTGACCTACTGAGTGACTGGCTGACTGACAGACTTGATGACCTAAAGACAGACTGACTGACCCACTGAATGACAAATTGACCTACTGACTGACTGGCTGATCTACTGACTGACTGACTGATCTCTTGACCTGCTAACTGGTTGACCTACTGACTGACTGTCTGGCTGACCTACTGACTGACTGAGTGACTAGCTGTCTGACAGACTGAGTGACTAGCTGTCTGACTGACTGACTGGGTGACTAGCTGTCTGACAGACTGAGTGACTAGCTGTCTTACAGTCTGAGTGATTAGCTGACTGACCAACTAACTGACTGACTTACAGATTGGCTGACCTAGTGACTGCTGAATGACCTAATGACGGACTGGCTGACCCACTGACTGACAGAATGACCTACTGACTGACTGGCTGACCTACTGGCAGACTGACTAACTGACTGACTGATCGATCGACCAAATGACTGACCTACTGAAAGACCTACTGACAGACTGACCTACTGACTGAGAGACAGACTGACTGACCTACTGACTGAATGACTGACTGACTCACAGACTGACTCACTGACTGTGACTGACTCACTGACTGACTCACTGACTGTGACTGACTCACTTACTGTGACTGACTCACTGACTGTGACTGACTGACTGATTTACTGACTGACTGACTGGCTGACATACTGACTGACTGAGTGAGTAGATGTCTGACAGACTGAGTGACTAGCTGTCTGACAGACTGAGTGACTGACTGACCGACCGACGGTAAGACCGACTGACTGACCAACCTACTGAGTGACTAGCTGTCTGACAGACTGAGTGACTAGCTGACTAACTAGCTGACTAGCTGACTGACTAGCTGACTGACTGACTGACTGACTGACTGACCTTATGACTGCTGAATGACCTAATGACGGACTGGCTGACCCACAGACTGACAGAATGACCTACTGACTGACTGGCTGACCTACTGGCAGACTGACTGACTGACTGACTGACTGACTGACTGACTGACTGACTGACTGACTGACTGACTGACTGACTGACTGACTGACTGACTGACTGAGTAGCTGACTAACTGACTAACTGACTGACTGACTGACTGACTAACTGACTGACTGACTGACTGACTGACTGACTGACTGACTGACTGACTGACTGACCGACCGACCGACCGACCGACCGACCGACCGACCGACCGACCGACCGACCGACCCGACCCGACCCCGACCCGACCCAACCCGACCCGACCCGACCCGACCCGACCCGACCCGACCGACCGACCGACCTACCGACCGACCGACCGACCGACCGACCGACCGACTGACCCACCCACAGACCGACCCACCCACAGACCGACCCACCCACCGACAGACTGACTGACTCAGTGACTGACCCACCCACCGACAGACTGACTGACTCAGTGACTGACTGACTGGCTCAGTGAATGACAGGCTGAGCAACTGACTGACCTACTGAGTGACTGGCTGACTGACAGACTTGATGACCTAAAGACAGACTGACTGACCCACTGAATGACAAATTGACCTACTGACTGACTGGCTGATCTACTGACTGACTGACTGATCTCTTGACCTGCTAACTGGTTGACCTACTGACTGACTGACTGGCTGACCTACTGACTGACTGAGTGACTAGCTGTCTGACAGACTGAGTGACTAGCTGTCTGACTGACTGACTGGGTGACTAGCTGTCTGACAGACTGAGTGACTAGCTGTCTTACAGTCTGAGTGATTAGCTGACTGACCAACTAACTGACTGACTTACAGATTGGCTGACCTAGTGACTGCTGAATGACCTAATGACGGACTGGCTGACCCACTGACTGACAGAATGACCTACTGACTGACTGGCTGACCTACTGGCAGACTGACTAACTGACTGACTGATCGATCGACCAAATGACTGACCTACTGAAAGACCTACTGACAGACTGACCTACTGACTGAGAGACAGACTGACTGACCTACTGACTGAATGACTGACTGACTGACTCACAGACTGACTCACTGACTGTGACTGACTCACTGACTGACTCACTGACTGTGACTGACTCACTTACTGTGACTGACTCACTGACTGTGACTGACTGACTGATTTACTGACTGACTGACTGGCTGACATACTGACTGACTGAGTGAGTAGATGTCTGACAGACTGAGTGACTAGCTGTCTGACAGACTGAGTGACTGACTGACCGACCGACGGTAAGACCGACTGACTGACCAACCTACTGAGTGACTAGCTGTCTGACAGACTGAGTGACTAGCTGACTAACTAGCTGACTAGCTGACTGACTAGCTGACTGACTGACTGACTGACTGACCTTATGACTGCTGAATGACCTAATGACGGACTGGCTGACCCACAGACTGACAGAATGACCTACTGACTGACTGGCTGACCTACTGGCAGACTGACTGACTGACTGACTGACTGACTGACTGACTGACTGACTGACTGACTGACTGACTGACTGACTGACTGACTGACTGACTGACTGACTGACTGACTGACTGACTGACTGACTGAGTAGCTGACTAACTGACTAACTGACTGACTGACTGACTGACTAACAGACTGACTGACTGACTGACTGACTGACTGACTGACTGACTGACCGACCGACCGACCGACCGACCGACCGACCGACCGACCGACCGACCGACCCGACCCGACCCGACCAGACCCAACCCGACCCGACCCGACCCGACCCGACCCGACCCGACCGACCGACCTACCGACCGACCGACCGACCGACCGACCGACTGACCCACCCACAGACCGACCCACCCACAGACCGACCCACCCACCGACAGACTGACTGACTCAGTGACTGACCCACCCACCGACAGACTGACTGACTCAGTGACTGACTGACTGGCTCAGTGAATGACAGGCTGAGCAACTGACTGACCTACTGAGTGACTGGCTGACTGACAGACTTGATGACCTAAAGACAGACTGACTGACCCACTGAATGACAAATTGACCTACTGACTGACTGGCTGATCTACTGACTGACTGACTGATCTCTTGACCTGCTAACTGGTTGACCTACTGACTGACTGACTGGCTGACCTACTGACTGACTGAGTGACTAGCTGTCTGACAGACTGAGTGACTAGCTGTCTGACTGACTGACTGGGTGACTAGCTGTCTGACAGACTGAGTGACTAGCTGTCTTACAGTCTGAGTGATTAGCTGACTGACCAACTAACTGACTGACTTACAGATTGGCTGACCTAGTGACTGCTGAATGACCTAATGACGGACTGGCTGACCCACTGACTGACAGAATGACCTACTGACTGACTGGCTGACCTACTGGCAGACTGACTAACTGACTGACTGATCGATCGACCAAATGACTGACCTACTGAAAGACCTACTGACAGACTGACCTACTGACTGAGAGACAGACTGACTGACCTACTGACTGAATGACTGACTGACTCACAGACTGACTCACTGACTGTGACTGACTCACTGACTGACTCACTGACTGTGACTGACTCACTTACTGTGACTGACTCACTGACTGTGACTGACTGACTGATTTACTGACTGACTGACTGACTGGCTGACATACTGACTGACTGAGTGAGTAGATGTCTGACAGACTGAGTGACTAGCTGTCTGACAGACTGAGTGACTGACTGACCGACCGACGGTAAGACCGACTGACTGACCAACCTACTGAGTGACTAGCTGTCTGACAGACTGAGTGACTAGCTGACTAACTAGCTGACTAGCTGACTGACTAGCTGACTGACTGACTGACTGACTGACTGACCTTATGACTGCTGAATGACCTAATGACGGACTGGCTGACCCACAGACTGACAGAATGACCTACTGACTGACTGGCTGACCTACTGGCAGACTGACTGACTGACTGACTGACTGACTGACTGACTGACTGACTGACTGACTGACTGACTGACTGACTGACTGACTGACTGACTGACTGACTGACTGACTGACTGACTGACTGACTGACTGACTGACTGAGTAGCTGACTAACTGACTAACTGACTGACTGACTGACTGACTAACTGACTGACTGACTGACTGACTGACTGACTGACTGACTGACTGACTGACTGACTGACTGACCGACCGACCGACCGACCGACCGACCGACCGACCGACCGACCGACCGACCGACCGACCGACCGACCCGACCCGACCCGACCCGACCCAACCCGACCCGACCCGACCCGACCCGACCCGACCCGACCGACCGACCGACCTACCGACCGACCGACCGACCGACCGACCGACTGACCCACCCACAGACCGACCCACCCACAGACCGACCCACCCACCGACAGACTGACTGACTCAGTGACTGACCCACCCACCGACAGACTGACTGACTCAGTGACTGACTGACTGGCTCAGTGAATGACAGGCTGAGCAACTGACTGACCTACTGAGTGACTGGCTGACTGACAGACTTGATGACCTAAAGACAGACTGACTGACCCACTGAATGACAAATTGACCTACTGACTGACTGGCTGATCTACTGACTGACTGACTGATCTCTTGACCTGCTAACTGGTTGACCTACTGACTGACTGACTGGCTGACCTACTGACTGACTGAGTGACTAGCTGTCTGACAGACTGAGTGACTAGCTGTCTGACTGACTGACTGGGTGACTAGCTGTCTGACAGACTGAGTGACTAGCTGTCTTACAGTCTGAGTGATTAGCTGACTGACCAACTAACTGACTGACTTACAGATTGGCTGACCTAGTGACTGCTGAATGACCTAATGACGGACTGGCTGACCCACTGACTGACAGAATGACCTACTGACTGACTGGCTGACCTACTGGCAGACTGACTAACTGACTGACTGATCGATCGACCAAATGACTGACCTACTGAAAGACCTACTGACAGACTGACCTACTGACTGAGAGACAGACTGACTGACCTACTGACTGAATGACTGACTGACTCACAGACTGACTCACTGACTGTGACTGACTCACTGACTGACTCACTGACTGTGACTGACTCACTTACTGTGACTGACTCACTGACTGTGACTGACTGACTGATTTACTGACTGACTGACTGGCTGACATACTGACTGACTGAGTGAGTAGATGTCTGACAGACTGAGTGACTAGCTGTCTGACAGACTGAGTGACTGACTGACCGACCGACGGTAAGACCGACTGACTGACCAACCTACTGAGTGACTAGCTGTCTGACAGACTGAGTGACTAGCTGACTAACTAGCTGACTAGCTGACTGACTAGCTGACTGACTGACTGACTGACTGACCTTATGACTGCTGAATGACCTAATGACGGACTGGCTGACCCACAGACTGACAGAATGACCTACTGACTGACTGGCTGACCTACTGGCAGACTGACTGACTGACTGACTGACTGACTGACTGACTGACTGACTGACTGACTGACTGACTGACTGACTGACTGACTGACTGACTGACTGACTGACTGAGTAGCTGACTAACTGACTAACTGACTGACTGACTGACTAACTGACTGACTGACTGACTGACTGACTGACTGACCGACCGACCGACCGACCGACCGACCGACCGACCGACCGACCGACCGACCGACCGACCCGACCCGACCCGACCCGACCCGACCCGACCCGACCCGACCCGACCCGACCCGACCCGACCCGACCCGACCGACCGACCGACCGACCTACCGACCGACCGACCGACCGACTGACCCACCCACAGACCGACCCACCCACAGACCGACCCACCCACCGACAGACTGACTGACTCAGTGACTGACCCACCCACCGACAGACTGACTGACTCAGTGACTGACTGACTGGCTCAGTGAATGACAGGCTGAGCAACTGACTGACCTACTGAGTGACTGGCTGACTGACAGACTTGATGACCTAAAGACAGACTGACTGACCCACTGAATGACAAATTGACCTACTGACTGACTGGCTGATCTACTGACTGACTGACTGATCTCTTGACCTGCTAACTGGTTGACCTACTGACTGACTGACTGGCTGACCTACTGACTGACTGAGTGACTAGCTGTCTGACAGACTGAGTGACTAGCTGTCTGACTGACTGACTGGGTGACTAGCTGTCTGACAGACTGAGTGACTAGCTGTCTTACAGTCTGAGTGATTAGCTGACTGACCAACTAACTGACTGACTTACAGATTGGCTGACCTAGTGACTGCTGAATGACCTAATGACGGACTGGCTGACCCACTGACTGACAGAATGACCTACTGACTGACTGGCTGACCTACTGGCAGACTGACTAACTGACTGACTGATCGATCGACCAAATGACTGACCTACTGAAAGACCTACTGACAGACTGACCTACTGACTGAGAGACAGACTGACTGACCTACTGACTGAATGACTGACTGACTGACTCACAGACTGACTCACTGACTGTGACTGACTCACTGACTGACTCACTGACTGTGACTGACTCACTTACTGTGACTGACTCACTGACTGTGACTGACTGACTGATTTACTGACTGACTGACTGGCTGACATACTGACTGACTGAGTGAGTAGATGTCTGACAGACTGAGTGACTAGCTGTCTGACAGACTGAGTGACTGACTGACCGACCGACGGTAAGACCGACTGACTGACCAACCTACTGAGTGACTAGCTGTCTGACAGACTGAGTGACTAGCTGACTAACTAGCTGACTAGCTGACTGACTAGCTGACTGACTGACTGACTGACTGACCTTATGACTGCTGAATGACCTAATGACGGACTGGCTGACCCACAGACTGACAGAATGACCTACTGACTGCCTGGCTGACCTACTGGCAGACTGACTGACTGACTGACTGACTGACTGACTGACTGACTGACTGACTGACTGACTGACTGACTGACTGACTGACTGACTGACTGACTGACTGAGTAGCTGACTAACTGACTAACTGACTGACTGACTGACTGACTAACTGACTGACTGACTGACTGACTGACTGACTGACTGACTGACTGACTGACCGACCGACCGACCGACCGACCGACCGACCGACCGACCGACCGACCGACCGACCGACCGACCCGACCCGACCCGACCCGACCCAACCCGACCCGACCCGACCCGACCCGACCGACCGACCTACCGACCGACCGACCGACCGACCGACCGACCGACTGACCCACCCACAGACCGACCCACCCACAGACCGACCCACCCACCGACAGACTGACTGACTCAGTGACTGACCCACCCACCGACAGACTGACTGACTCAGTGACTGACTGACTGGCTCAGTGAATGACAGGCTGAGCAACTGACTGACCTACTGAGTGACTGGCTGACTGACAGACTTGATGACCTAAAGACAGACTGACTGACCCACTGAATGACAAATTGACCTACTGACTGACTGGCTGATCTACTGACTGACTGACTGATCTCTTGACCTGCTAACTGGTTGACCTACTGACTGACTGACTGGCTGACCTACTGACTGACTGAGTGACTAGCTGTCTGACAGACTGAGTGACTAGCTGTCTGACTGACTGACTGGGTGACTAGCTGTCTGACAGACTGAGTGACTAGCTGTCTTACAGTCTGAGTGATTAGCTGACTGACCAACTAACTGACTGACTTACAGATTGGCTGACCTAGTGACTGCTGAATGACCTAATGACGGACTGGCTGACCCACTGACTGACAGAATGACCTACTGACTGACTGGCTGACCTACTGGCAGACTGACTAACTGACTGACTGATCGATCGACCAAATGACTGACCTACTGAAAGACCTACTGACAGACTGACCTACTGACTGAGAGACAGACTGACTGACCTACTGACTGAATGACTGACTGACTGACTCACAGACTGACTCACTGACTGTGACTGACTCACTGACTGACTCACTGACTGTGACTGACTCACTTACTGTGACTGACTCACTGACTGTGACTGACTGACTGATTTACTGACTGACTGACTGGCTGACATACTGACTGACTGAGTGAGTAGATGTCTGACAGACTGAGTGACTAGCTGTCTGACAGACTGAGTGACTGACTGACCGACCGACGGTAAGACCGACTGACTGACCAACCTACTGAGTGACTAGCTGTCTGACAGACTGAGTGACTAGCTGACTAACTAGCTGACTAGCTGACTGACTAGCTGACTGACTGACTGACTGACTGACTGACCTTATGACTGCTGAATGACCTAATGACGGACTGGCTGACCCACAGACTGACAGAATGACCTACTGACTGACTGGCTGACCTACTGGCAGACTGACTGACTGACTGACTGACTGACTGACTGACTGACTGACTGACTGACTGACTGACTGACTGACTGACTGACTGACTGACTGACTGACTGACTGACTGACTGACTGACTGACTGACTGAGTAGCTGACTAACTGACTAACTGACTGACTGACTGACTAACTGACTGACTGACTGACTGACTGACTGACTGACTGACTGACTGACTGACTGACTGACCGACCGACCGACCGACCGACCGACCGACCGACCGACCGACCGACCGACCGACCCGACCCGACCCGACCCGACCCGACCCGACCCGACCCGACCGACCGACCGACCTACCGACCGACCGACCGACCGACTGACCCACCCACAGACCGACCCACCCACAGACCGACCCACCCACCGACAGACTGACTGACTCAGTGACTGACCCACCCACCGACAGACTGACTGACTCAGTGACTGACTGACTGGCTCAGTGAATGACAGGCTGAGCAACTGACTGACCTACTGAGTGACTGGCTGACTGACAGACTTGATGACCTAAAGACAGACTGACTGACCCACTGAATGACAAATTGACCTACTGACTGACTGGCTGATCTACTGACTGACTGACTGATCTCTTGACCTGCTAACTGGTTGACCTACTGACTGACTGACTGGCTGACCTACTGACTGACTGAGTGACTAGCTGTCTGACAGACTGAGTGACTAGCTGTCTGACTGACTGACTGGGTGACTAGCTGTCTGACAGACTGAGTGACTAGCTGTCTTACAGTCTGAGTGATTAGCTGACTGACCAACTAACTGACTGACTTACAGATTGGCTGACCTAGTGACTGCTGAATGACCTAATGACGGACTGGCTGACCCACTGACTGACAGAATGACCTACTGACTGACTGGCTGACCTACTGGCAGACTGACTAACTGACTGACTGATCGATCGACCAAATGACTGACCTACTGAAAGACCTACTGACAGACTGACCTACTGACTGAGAGACAGACTGACTGACCTACTGACTGAATGACTGACTGACTGACTCACAGACTGACTCACTGACTGTGACTGACTCACTGACTGACTCACTGACTGTGACTGACTCACTTACTGTGACTGACTCACTGACTGTGACTGACTGACTGATTTACTGACTGACTGACTGGCTGACATACTGACTGACTGAGTGAGTAGATGTCTGACAGACTGAGTGACTAGCTGTCTGACAGACTGAGTGACTGACTGACCGACCGACGGTAAGACCGACTGACTGACCAACCTACTGAGTGACTAGCTGTCTGACAGACTGAGTGACTAGCTGACTAACTAGCTGACTAGCTGACTGACTAGCTGACTGACTGACTGACTGACTGACTGACTGACTGACTGACTGACTGACTGACTGACTGACTGACTGAGTAGCTGACTAACTGACTAACTGACTGACTGACTGACTGACTAACTGACTGACTGACTGACTGACTGACTGACTGACTGACTGACTGACTGACTGACCGACCGACCGACCGAACGACCGACCGACCGACCGACCGACCGACCGACCGACCGACCGACCCGACCCGACCCGACCCGACCCAACCCGACCCGACCCGACCCGACCCGACCCGACCCGACCCGACCCGACCGACCGACCGACCTACCGACCGACCGACCGACTGACCCACCCACAGACCGACCCACCCACAGACCGACCCACCCACCGACAGACTGACTGACTCAGTGACTGACCCACCCACCGACAGACTGACTGACTCAGTGACTGACTGACTGGCTCAGTGAATGACAGGCTGAGCAACTGACTGACCTACTGAGTGACTGGCTGACTGACAGACTTGATGACCTAAAGACAGACTGACTGACCCACTGAATGACAAATTGACCTACTGACTGACTGGCTGATCTACTGACTGACTGACTGATCTCTTGACCTGCTAACTGGTTGACCTACTGACTGACTGACTGGCTGACCTACTGACTGACTGAGTGACTAGCTGTCTGACAGACTGAGTGACTAGCTGTCTGACTGACTGACTGGGTGACTAGCTGTCTGACAGACTGAGTGACTAGCTGTCTTACAGTCTGAGTGATTAGCTGACTGACCAACTAACTGACTGACTTACAGATTGGCTGACCTAGTGACTGCTGAATGACCTAATGACGGACTGGCTGACCCACTGACTGACAGAATGACCTACTGACTGACTGGCTGACCTACTGGCAGACTGACTAACTGACTGACTGATCGATCGACCAAATGACTGACCTACTGAAAGACCTACTGACAGACTGACCTACTGACTGAGAGACAGACTGACTGACCTACTGACTGAATGACTGACTGACTCACAGACTGACTCACTGACTGTGACTGACTCACTGACTGACTCACTGACTGTGACTGACTCACTTACTGTGACTGACTCACTGACTGTGACTGACTGACTGATTTACTGACTGACTGACTGGCTGACATACTGACTGACTGAGTGAGTAGATGTCTGACAGACTGAGTGACTAGCTGTCTGACAGACTGAGTGACTGACTGACCGACCGACGGTAAGACCGACTGACTGACCAACCTACTGAGTGACTAGCTGTCTGACAGACTGAGTGACTAGCTGACTAACTAGCTGACTAGCTGACTGACTAGCTGACTGACTGACTGACTGACTGACCTTATGACTGCTGAATGACCTAATGACGGACTGACTGACCCACAGACTGACAGAATGACCTACTGACTGACTGGCTGACCTACTGGCAGACTGACTGACTGACTGACTGACTGACTGACTGACTGACTGACTGACTGACTGACTGACTGACTGAGTAGCTGACTAACTGACTAACTGACTGACTGACTGACTGACTAACTGACTGACTAACTGACTGACTGACTGACTGACTGACTGACTGACTGACTGACTGACTGACCGACCGACCGACCGACCGACCGACCGACCGACCGACCGACCGACCCGACCCGACCCGACCCGACCCGACCCGACCCGACCCGACCCGACCCGACCCGACCCGACCGACCGACCTACCGACCGACCGACCGACCGACCGACCGACCGACCGACTGACCCACCCACAGACCGACCCACCCACAGACCGACCCACCCACCGACAGACTGACTGACTCAGTGACTGACCCACCCACCCACAGACTGACTGACTCAGTGACTGACTGACTGGCTCAGTGAATGACAGGCTGAGCAACTGACTGACCTACTGAGTGACTGGCTGACTGACAGACTTGATGACCTAAAGACAGACTGACTGACCCACTGAATGACAAATTGACCTACTGACTGACTGGCTGATCTACTGACTGACTGACTGATCTCTTGACCTGCTAACTGGTTGACCTACTGACTGACTGACTGGCTGACCTACTGACTGACTGAGTGACTAGCTGTCTGACAGACTGAGTGACTAGCTGTCTGACTGACTGACTGGGTGACTAGCTGTCTGACAGACTGAGTGACTAGCTGTCTTACAGTCTGAGTGATTAGCTGACTGACCAACTAACTGACTGACTTACAGATTGGCTGACCTAGTGACTGCTGAATGACCTAATGACGGACTGGCTGACCCACTGACTGACAGAATGACCTACTGACTGACTGGCTGACCTACTGGCAGACTGACTAACTGACTGACTGATCGATCGACCAAATGACTGACCTACTGAAAGACCTACTGACAGACTGACCTACTGAGAGACAGACTGACTGACCTACTGACTGAATGACTGACTGACTCACAGACTGACTCACTGACTGTGACTGACTCACTGACTGACTCACTGACTGTGACTGACTCACTTACTGTGACTGACTCACTGACTGTGACTGACTGACTGATTTACTGACTGACTGACTGGCTGACATACTGACTGACTGAGTGAGTAGATGTCTGACAGACTGAGTGACTAGCTGTCTGACAGACTGAGTGACTGACTGACAAACCGACGGTAAGACCGACTGACTGACCAACCTACTGAGTGACTAGCTGTCTGACAGACTGAGTGACTAGCTGACTAACTAGCTGACTAGCTGACTGACTAGCTGACTGACTGACTGACTGACTGACCTTATGACTGCTGAATGACCTAATGACGGACTGGCTGACCCACAGACTGACAGAATGACCTACTGACTGACTGGCTGACCTACTGGCAGACTGACTGACTGACTGACTGACTGACTGACTGACTGACTGACTGACTGACTGACTGACTGACTGACTGACTGACTGACTGACTGACTGACTGACTGACTGACTGACTGACTGAGTAGCTGACTAACTGACTAACTGACTGACTGACTGACTGACTAACTGACTGACTGACTGACTGACTGACTGACTGACTGACTGACTGACCGACCGACCGACCGACCGACCGACCGACCGACCGACCGACCCGACCCGACCCGACCCGACCCGACCCGACCCGACCCGACCCGACCCGACCCGACCCGACCGACCGACCTACCGACCGACCGACCGACCGACTGACCCACCCACAGACCGACCCACCCACAGACCGACCCACCCACCGACAGACTGACTGACTCAGTGACTGACCCACCCACCGACAGACTGACTGACTCAGTGACTGACTGACTGGCTCAGTGAATGACAGGCTGAGCAACTGACTGACCTACTGAGTGACTGGCTGACTGACAGACTTGATGACCTAAAGACAGACTGACTGACCCACTGAATGACAAATTGACCTACTGACTGACTGGCTGATCTACTGACTGACTGACTGATCTCTTGACCTGCTAACTGGTTGACCTACTGACTGACTGACTGGCTGACCTACTGACTGACTGAGTGACTAGCTGTCTGACAGACTGAGTGACTAGCTGTCTGACTGACTGACTGGGTGACTAGCTGTCTGACAGACTGAGTGACTAGCTGTCTTACAGTCTGAGTGATTAGCTGACTGACCAACTAACTGACTGACTTACAGATTGGCTGACCTAGTGACTGCTGAATGACCTAATGACGGACTGGCTGACCCACTGACTGACAGAATGACCTACTGACTGACTGGCTGACCTACTGGCAGACTGACTAACTGACTGACTGATCGATCGACCAAATGACTGACCTACTGAAAGACCTACTGACAGACTGACCTACTGACTGAGAGACAGACTGACTGACCTACTGACTGAATGACTGACTGACTGACTCACAGACTGACTCACTGACTGTGACTGACTCACTGACTGACTCACTGACTGTGACTGACTCACTTACTGTGACTGACTCACTGACTGTGACTGACTGACTGATTTCCTGACTGACTGACTGGCTGACATACTGACTGACTGAGTGAGTAGATGTCTGACAGACTGAGTGACTAGCTGTCTGACAGACTGAGTGACAGACTGACCGACCGACGGTAAGACCGACTGACTGACCAACCTACTGAGTGACTAGCTGTCTGACAGACTGAGTGACTAGCTGACTAACTAGCTGACTAGCTGACTGACTAGCTGACTGACTGACTGACTGACTGACTGACCTTATGACTGCTGAATGACCTAATGACGGACTGGCTGACCCACAGACTGACAGAATGACCTACTGACTGACTGGCTGACCTACTGGCAGACTGACTGACTGACTGACTGACTGACTGACTGACTGACTGACTGACTGACTGACTGACTGACTGACTGACTGACTGACTGACTGACTGACTGACTGACTGACTGAGTAGCTGACTAACTGACTAACTGACTGACTGACTGACTGACTAACTGACTGACTGACTGACTGACTGACTGACTGACTGACTGACTGACTGACTGACTGACCGACCGACCGACCGACCGACCGACCGACCGACCGACCGACCGACCGACCGACCGACCGACCGACCGACCGACCCGACCCGACCCGACCCGACCCAACCCGACCCGACCCGACCCGACCCGACCCGACCCGACCGACCGACCAACCTACCGACCGACCGACCGACCGACGGACCCACCCACAGACCGACCCACCCACAGACCGACCCACCCACCGACAGACTGACTGACTCAGTGACTGACCCACCCACCGACAGACTGACTGACTCAGTGACTGACTGACTGGCTCAGTGAATGACAGGCTGAGCAACTGACTGACCTACTGAGTGACTGGCTGACTGACAGACTTGATGACCTAAAGACAGACTGACTGACCCACTGAATGACAAATTGACCTACTGACTGACTGGCTGATCTACTGACTGACTGACTGATCTCTTGACCTGCTAACTGGTTGACCTACTGACTGACTGACTGGCTGACCTACTGACTGACTGAGTGACTAGCTGTCTGACAGACTGAGTGACTAGCTGTCTGACTGACTGACTGGGTGACTAGCTGTCTGAGAGACTGATTGACTAGCTGTCTTACAGTCTGAGTGATTAGCTGACTGACCAACTAACTGACTGACTTACAGATTGGCTGACCTAGTGACTGCTGAATGACCTAATGACGGACTGGCTGACCCACTGACTGACAGAATGACCTACTGACTGACTGGCTGACCTACTGGCAGACTGACTAACTGACTGACTGATCGATCGACCAAATGACTGACCTACTGAAAGACCTACTGACAGACTGACCTACTGACTGAGAGACAGACTGACTGACCTACTGACTGAATGACTGACTGACTCACAGACTGACTCACTGACTGTGACTGACTCACTGACTGACTCACTGACTGTGACTGACTCACTTACTGTGACTGACTCACTGACTGTGACTGACTGACTGATTTACTGACTGACTGACTGGCTGACATACTGACTGACTGAGTGAGTAGATGTCTGACAGACTGAGTGACTAGCTGTCTGACAGACTGAGTGACTGACTGACCGACCGACGGTAAGACCGACTGACTGACCAACCTACTGAGTGACTAGCTGTCTGACAGACTGAGTGACTAGCTGACTAACTAGCTGACTAGCTGACTGACTAGCTGACTGACTGACTGACTGACTGACTGACCTTATGACTGCTGAATGACCTAATGACGGACTGGCTGACCCACAGACTGACAGAATGACCTACTGACTGACTGGCTGACCTACTGGCAGACTGACTGACTGACTGACTGACTGACTGACTGACTGACTGACTGACTGACTGACTGACTGACTGACTGACTGACTGACTGACTGACTGACTGACTGACTGACTGACTGACTGACTGACTGAGTAGCTGACTAACTGACTAACTGACTGACTGACTGACTAACTGACTGACTGACTGACTGACTGACTGACTGACTGACTGACTGACTGACTGACTGACTGACCGACCGACCGACCGACCGACCGACCGACCGACCGACCGACCCGACCCGACCCGACCCGACCCGACCCGACCCGACCCGACCCGACCCGACCCGACCGACCGACCGACCTACCGACCGACCGACCGACCGACTGACCCACCCACAGACCGACCCACCCACAGACCGACCCACCCACCGACAGACTGACTGACTCAGTGACTGACCCACCCACCGACAGACTGACTGACTCAGTGACTGACTGACTGGCTCAGTGAATGACAGGCTGAGCAACTGACTGACCTACTGAGTGACTGGCTGACTGACAGACTTGATGACCTAAAGACAGACTGACTGACCCACTGAATGACAAATTGACCTACTGACTGACTGGCTGATCTACTGACTGACTGACTGATCTCTTGACCTGCTAACTGGTTGACCTACTGACTGACTGACTGGCTGACCTACTGACTGACTGAGTGACTAGCTGTCTGACAGACTGAGTGACTAGCTGTCTGACTGACTGACTGGGTGACTAGCTGTCTGACAGACTGAGTGACTAGCTGTCTTACAGTCTGAGTGATTAGCTGACTGACCAACTAACTGACTGACTTACAGATTGGCTGACCTAGTGACTGCTGAATGACCTAATGACGGACTGGCTGACCCACTGACTGACAGAATGACCTACTGACTGACTGGCTGACCTACTGGCAGACTGACTAACTGACTGACTGATCGATCGACCAAATGACTGACCTACTGAAAGACCTACTGACAGACTGACCTACTGACTGAGAGACAGACTGACTGACCTACTGACTGAATGACTGACTGACTCACAGACTGACTCACTGACTGTGACTGACTCACTGACTGACTCACTGACTGTGACTGACTCACTTACTGTGACTGACTCACTGACTGTGACTGACTGACTGATTTACTGACTGACTGACTGGCTGACATACTGACTGACTGAGTGAGTAGCTGACAGACTGAGTGACTAGCTGTCTGACAGACTGAGTGACTGACTGACCGACCGACGGTAAGACCGACTGACTGACCAACCTACTGAGTGACTAGCTGTCTGACAGACTGAGTGACTAGCTGACTAACTAGCTGACTAGCTGACTGACTAGCTGACTGACTGACTGACTGACTGACCTTATGACTGCTGAATGACCTAATGACGGACTGGCTGACCCACAGACTGACAGAATGACCTACTGACTGACTGGCTGACCTACTGGCAGACTGACTGACTGACTGACTGACTGACTGACTGACTGACTGACTGACTGACTGACTGACTGACTGACTGACTGACTGACTGACTGACTGACTGACTGACTGACTGACTGAGTAGCTGACTAACTGACTAACTGACTGACTGACTGACTAACTGACTGACTGACTGACTGACTGACTGACTGACTGACTGACCGACCGACCGACCGACCGACCGACCGACCGACCGACCGACCGACCGACCCGACCCGACCCGACCCGACCCGACCCGACCCGACCCGACCCGACCCGACCCGACCCGACCCGACCGACCGACCGACCTACCGACCGACCGACCGACCGACTGACCCACCCACAGACCGACCCACCCACAGACCGACCCACCCACCGACAGACTGACTGACTCAGTGACTGACCCACCCACCGACAGACTGACTGACTCAGTGACTGACTGACTGGCTCAGTGAATGACAGGCTGAGCAACTGACTGACCTACTGAGTGACTGGCTGACTGACAGACTTGATGACCTAAAGACAGACTGACTGACCCACTGAATGACAAATTGACCTACTGACTGACTGGCTGATCTACTGACTGACTGACTGATCTCTTGACCTGCTAACTGGTTGACCTACTGACTGACTGACTGGCTGACCTACTGACTGACTGAGTGACTAGCTGTCTGACAGACTGAGTGACTAGCTGTCTGACTGACTGACTGGGTGACTAGCTGTCTGACAGACTGAGTGACTAGCTGTCTTACAGTCTGAGTGATTAGCTGACTGACCAACTAACTGACTGACTTACAGATTGGCTGACCTAGTGACTGCTGAATGACCTAATGACGGACTGGCTGACCCACTGACTGACAGAATGACCTACTGACTGACTGGCTGACCTACTGGCAGACTGACTAACTGACTGACTGATCGATCGACCAAATGACTGACCTACTGAAAGACCTACTGACAGACTGACCTACTGACTGAGAGACAGACTGACTGACCTACTGACTGAATGACTGACTGACTGACTCACAGACTGACTCACTGACTGTGACTGACTCACTGACTGACTCACTGACTGTGACTGACTCACTTACTGTGACTGACTCACTGACTGTGACTGACTCACTGATTTACTGACTGACTGACTGGCTGACATACTGACTGACTGAGTGAGTAGATGTCTGACAGACTGAGTGACTAGCTGTCTGACAGACTGAGTGACTGACTGACCGACCGACGGTAAGACCGACTGACTGACCAACCTACTGAGTGACTAGCTGTCTGACAGACTGAGTGACTAGCTGACTAACTAGCTGACTAGCTGACTGACTAGCTGACTGACTGACTGACTGACTGACTGACCTTATGACTGCTGAATGACCTAATGACGGACTGGCTGACCCACAGACTGACAGAATGACCTACTGACTGACTGGCTGACCTACTGGCAGACTGACTGACTGACTGACTGACTGACTGACTGACTGACTGACTGACTGACTGACTGACTGACTGACTGACTGACTGACTGACTGACTGACTGACTGACTGACTGACTGACTGACTGAGTAGCTGACTAACTGACTAACTGACTGACTGACTGACTGACTAACTGACTGACTGACTGACTGACTGACTGACTGACTGACTGACTGACTGACTGACTGACCGACCGACCGACCGACCGACCGACCGACCGACCGACCGACCGACCGACCGACCGACCCGACCCGACCCGACCCGACCCAACCCGACCCGACCCGACCCGACCCGACCGACCGACCTACCGACCGACCGACCGACCGACCGACCGACCGACCGACTGACCCACCCACAGACCGACCCACCCACAGACCGACCCACCCACCGACAGACTGACTGACTCAGTGACTGACCCACCCACCGACAGACTGACTGACTCAGTGACTGACTGACTGGCTCAGTGAATGACAGGCTGAGCAACTGACTGACCTACTGAGTGACTGGCTGACTGACAGACTTGATGACCTAAAGACAGACTGACTGACCCACTGAATGACAAATTGACCTACTGACTGACTGGCTGATCTACTGACTGACTGACTGATCTCTTGACCTGCTAACTGGTTGACCTACTGACTGACTGACTGGCTGACCTACTGACTGACTGAGTGACTAGCTGTCTGACAGACTGAGTGACTAGCTGTCTGACTGACTGACTGGGTGACTAGCTGTCTGACAGACTGAGTGACTAGCTGTCTTACAGTCTGAGTGATTAGCTGACTGACCAACTAACTGACTGACTTACAGATTGGCTGACCTAGTGACTGCTGAATGACCTAATGACGGACTGGCTGACCCACTGACTGACAGAATGACCTACTGACTGACTGGCTGACCTACTGGCAGACTGACTAACTGACTGACTGATCGATCGACCAAATGACTGACCTACTGAAAGACCTACTGACAGACTGACCTACTGACTGAGAGACAGACTGACTGACCTACTGACTGAATGACTGACTGACTCACAGACTGACTCACTGACTGTGACTGACTCACTGACTGACTCACTGACTGTGACTGACTCACTTACTGTGACTGACTCACTGACTGTGACTGACTGACTGATTTACTGACTGACTGACTGGCTGACATACTGACTGACTGAGTGAGTAGATGTCTGACAGACTGAGTGACTAGCTGTCTGACAGACTGAGTGACTGACTGACCGACCGACGGTAAGACCGACTGACTGACCAACCTACTGAGTGACTAGCTGTCTGACAGACTGAGTGACTAGCTGACTAACTAGCTGACTAGCTGACTGACTAGCTGACTGACTGACTGACTGACTGACTGACCTTATGACTGCTGAATGACCTAATGACGGACTGGCTGACCCACAGACTGACAGAATGACCTACTGACTGACTGGCTGACCTACTGGCAGACTGACTGACTGACTGACTGACTGACTGACTGACTGACTGACTGACTGACTGACTGACTGACTGACTGACTGACTGACTGACTGACTGACTGACTGACTGACTGAGTAGCTGACTAACTGACTAACTGACTGACTGACTGACTGACTAACTGACTGACTGACTGACTGACTGACTGACTGACTGACTGACTGACTGACTGACTGACTGACTGACTGACTGACCCGACCGACCGACCGACCGACCGACCGACCGACCGACCGACCGACCGACCGACTGACCGACCGACCGACCGACCCGACCCGACCCGACCCGACCCAACCCGACCCGACCCGACCGACCCGACCCGACCCGACCCGACCGACCGACCGACCTACCGACCGACCGACCGACCGACCGACCGACTGACCCACCCACAGACCGACCCACCCACAGACCGACCCACCCACCGACAGACTGACTGACTCAGTGACTGACCCACCCACCGACAGACTAACTGACTCAGTGACTGACTGACTGGCTCAGTGAATGACAGGCTGAGCAACTGACTGACCTACTGAGTGACTGGCTGACTGACAGACTTGATGACCTAAAGACAGACTGACTGACCCACTGAATGACAAATTGACCTACTGACTGACTGGCTGATCTACTGACTGACTGACTGATCTCTTGACCTGCTAACTGGTTGACCTACTGACTGACTGACTGGCTGATATACTGACTGACTGAGTGACTAGCTGTCTGACAGACTGAGTGACTAGCTGTCTT
>CAVMGG010000350.1:0-40000 GCA_963680895.1 Fragum sueziense
GCGTTAGTTAGGTATCTTACGTTAAAGTGCACAGGGGTCAGATATCGAAAGTCAAGCAAATTTCATTTACGCGAATGTCCAGCATAAGCAGCTAGGACCGCCATTCAATGTCTTCCCATGTTGCAGAGAAGATTCCTGACCACACAGAAAGGAATTTTGCCCATTCACACTGCAGATGACGCTCATTGCCATTGACGTTACAGACGTCATTACTTTCTCTAGCCTGACGTCTAACAATGTTTTTGTGTGTTCTTTTGCTGGTGATTAAGCAGTTCAGGCGTAGATCATTCTGTATGTTCCTTGGAGTAAGTGGGTGGTGATTATCTTATTGAAATATCACAACGTCGTGTCGTTGTAAGACGGTCCTGTGACAGGTTGGATAATTTCATTGCAGTTCCCTTGCATCGTTTGGTTGCCATGAACTGAAATGAGGTCTGTTTAACTGTTTTCATCTATTCCTGCCTAAAAATGACGCTGCACTCGACGCAACAGTCTCAATGATGACGTTATTGGTATCAAGCCTTACGCATCTTCTCCAACCACAAATCCTGCCGTCAGTTAATGACACGTAAAATGAGATTCATCCAGACATCAGTCCAATGTCTCCTGAATCAATATCGATGTGTCAATACCCACTGACGCCTTGCCTGTCGATGCTCAACGTCATTGGCGTAAGATCGGAGTACCCTGATGCAAGTTGTGTGGAGCCTGTTCCGGACAGTCTGGTCACTACAGGTTTACCTTGTGACGTCTTGGAGGAGTAGCACTAAATTCTTACTAGACAGGAATTCGAAACGTCGTCAAGACGTCGCTGTGAAACGATCCTCCATGAACGTTGTTTTACACGGTCTACAAGATTTAGGTCGGTCGTTGGTGGCTAAAGTTGCATAAACCAAGTGCCGTAGACGCGTAATTGTCAATTGGAGACAATTGAAATGCAAAGCGACATCTCTAACAGACATACCTGCTTGGAGCATGCAAAGAGCTCTCTGACGTCGAACTTACGTCATCATTTCTCGCCTTCCCATAATCAATTTCAAAGAATTTGTAACAGTTAAATTGACTCTGCTAACAGATCTGTGTAATCGTGTGTTTTTGGACAAGCTAGACATTATCGATGTCACTGCACACGTGCCGCACGTGACTTTTGCTTATCTGGACTTTGTCCAATACACTGAATGTTCACTCTACACATGCACTGTATGCGTAATGGTTGTCGATCGGGACAACTGAACAGCACAAAGCAATGTTCATTTAATTATCATAAACTGAAAAAATAATGTGTTAAAAAACGTGCTAAACTTTTTTTGCTCAGTATATGTAAAACAGTCAACACATTCAATAAGTTCATTTGCAAAATACCATTTTTCACATTTGGCTAACTGTCCACCTTTGCGGAATACTACACCTTTAGTTTTTTCGACATTTACGGTTAATTTCCACTCTTTACAATATTTTTCCAATACATATAATTGTTTTTGTAGACCGTATACTGTTTCTGACATTAAGGCTATATCGTCTGCAAACATCAACATAAAGATTTCTATAATATCCGGATGGAGCTGGATACCACGAACTTCACTATTTCTTAAAACATTCTCCAGTTCATTTATAAATAGGATAAAAAGGATGGAACTCATTTTGCAGCCTTGCTTTAAACCAACAGGACAATCGATTACTTGGCTTGTCTCATTTCCATTACGAACAACTGTTTTAACTGACTTGTATATATACTCAAAAGAAAAAGTTTAGTCAGTATTTTTGATGGTCAATTATTCGGACAAAATACAACATATCAGTGTAAAATTTCACACAATATTTGTTCAATCAACGCTTAACAAACATCTTCAAATAATGTTGCTAAATTTTAGTTTTTAGGTTTGTGCTAAAAGAATTTCAAAATGTGACAGGTGCACTTGCTGCAGTTAAGGCGCAAGTCTTTTTCCTGTGTAAATGTATGCAAACCAAAGACAATAGCCCAGATACAAAAAATCCACAATAAAATTGGTACCAGCTTACATGATTTTAGCACCCTGGCTTAATCAATTTGGCCAAAAATGACAATGTTAGAAACCATCTACCTAACCTACAAACTCTGGCGGTTTCCTACAGTTTGAACTTGGCAAGCACTTCCAATTTTAAGCATTAGAGTAGTTGTTGTCAAAAATAGGCACATGCATGAGATTCTGGTCATTGATACCTCTGAAAACAGCGTATCTGGAATAAATGTTAATTGTGACGTCATCAAATTACGTCACGTCCAATCTGACAAAAACATTGAAAATTGACTACACTGTAACCAATTTGTTCAATAATGACATTTTGTTAAAAAAAGTCTGTCTTTTACTTGCCTGGCCATTTATCCGAGAGTTGGCTTTTCGAGCATCGGCTCAGCCAGATCTCAGGCATTGTTTGACAAAATATTGAATGTCATGTATTTTTCTAATTGTCTGTCTACAATAAACAACTTTGTATCAGTGGTAAACCAGCTACTGGGCCTGATAGAACGATTTCTTAAAAACGCAGTAAAATGCTAGGAGCAACAGGTTGAGTGCGTAAGTCACCATAATCTACTGTAAATTCCATTAAAAGAAGTTTTCTCACTCACAGTCAACAAAGAGACTTCTATTCTACCAAAAAATGATACAAAGATCGATTGTTCATGTCAATTACTAGGAATTTAGACTCTACAAAAAGTCACTCCTGAAGCTGTGACTTTTCAATTTGACCCCTTTTGGAATGAATTGTCGAAAAGAAGGTTAAGTAAAACATGGATGCCAATTGAATTTCACCGACTTGTTCTAAATTGGTTGAAGATTGTTATGAGTAAAAAGTTTGGCATTGCAAAACGTTTTAGACAAAATTATTGACCAAAAAATTTATACTGACTAAACTTTTTCATCTCAGTATAGCTTTTATAGCATTTAATAATTTACCGCTAATGCCATGCGATATCAAGGACTTAAACATTTTGTTTCTATTAACTGAATCAAAAGCCTTTTTGAAATCTACAAATGCAACGTACAATTTTCGTTTTTTAAATGTGAAACATTTGCTTACGAGACTGTGTAAAACAAAAACATTGTCGATAGCTGAATATCTGGGTCTAAAACCTGCTTGAGATTCGGTAATACAGTTAAATATTTCAGCAAAACGCGTCACACGCTTGTTAATGATATGTACGTATAATTTACTGAATGTGTCTACCAAAGAAATTCCCCTGTAATTATCAGGATTCTGAGTGTTGCCTTTTTTGTGTATGGGGATAGTAACTGTAGTAGTCCAACTTTCAGGAATTTGACCTGATTTAAAGATTCTATTAAAAATCTTTTTTATGTATGGAACGGTTATAGTGTCACAGTGAAGCAGGTGTTTAGATATAAGTGAACCTGAAGTAGATTTGGTCGGGTTCATACATTTCATGGCTGCAGTAATTTCTTCGTTTGTTATATCTGATTTTAATCAAATGGAACGGTTATAGTGTCACAGTGAAGCAGGTGTTTAGATATAAGTGAACCTGAAGTAGATTTGGTCGGGTTCATACATTTCATGGCTGCAGTAATTTCTTCGTTTGTTATATCTGATTTTAATATCAAATCATTCAATTCATTATCTGTATTATCTGAAACAGGTATTTCAATTTCTTCACTGACTTCAATGTCTGTTGTATGTGAATAAACGTTATTAAAATGTTCATAAAAGGTTTTAGTGCTGACGTTATTATGTCTACGTACACTGTTGTTAATACTCTTTAATAACTTCCAAAACTCTTTTGTGTCGTTAATTGTATTATTAATTTTATCTGTAAGTTGCATGTTATAATATAGTTTTTTACATTTACAAGTTTGCTTAAATTCTTTTTTAGCATTCAAATAGGTCCTGTGACAGGTTGGATAATTTCATTGCAGTGCCCTTGCACCGTTTGGTCGCCATTTACTGAAATGAGGTCTGTTTAACTGTTTTTATCTATTCCTGCCTAAAAATGACGCTGCGCTCGACGTAACAGTCTCAATGATGACGTTATTGGTATCAAGCCTTACGCATCTTCTCCAACCACAAATCCTGCCGTCAGTTAATGACACGTAAAATGAGATTCGTCCGGACATCAGTCCAATGTCTCCTGAATCAATATCGATGTGTCAATACCCACTGACTCCTTGCCTGTCGATGCTTAACGTCATTGGCGTAAGATAGGAGGACCCTGATGCAAGTTGTGTGGAGCCTGTTCCGGACAGTCTGGTCACTACCGGTATACCTTGTGACGTCCTGGAGGAGTAGCACTAAATTCTTACTGGACAGGAATTCGAAACGTCGTCAAGACGTCGCTGTGAAACGAACCTCCATGAACGTCCTTTTACACGGTCTACAAGATTTAGGTCGGTCGTTCGTGGCTAAAGTTGGCCGAAGGCGCGTAATTGTCAATTGGAGAAAATTGAAATGCAAAGCGACATCTCTAACAGACATACCTGCTTGGAGCATGCAAAGAGCTCTCTGACGTCGAACTTACGTCATCATTTCTCGCCTTCCCATAATCAATTTCAAATAATTTGTCACAGTTAAATTGATTCTGCTAACAGATCTATGTAATCGTGTGTTTTTGGACAAGCTAGACATTATCGATGTCACTGCACACGTGCTGCACGTGACTTTTGCTTAACTGGACTTTGTCCAATACACTGAATGTTCACTCAACATATGCACTGTATGCGTAATGGTTGTCAATCGGGACAACTGAACAGCACAAAGCAATGTTCATTTAATTATCATAAACTGAAAAAATAATGTGTTAAAAAACGTGCTAAACTTTTTTTGCTCAGTATATATGCGTAATAGAAGTATTCGGATCATCTGTTTTATTGCTTAATTCTTCAAATGTTCCCATTTCAAATTCGGAACGTAGATTACTTTTATATTTTCCTATTGTACTATCATCAAAAAGATAATATTGTGACTCACTTAATATGTTGTTTTTATTTCGACTAATTATATTTGTATCAAATCTTGATCTCATAGATAACCTGATAGGAAGATGATCGGAAATACAATTTTCCATGACTTCCAGATCTACCAGACTATCGAGGACATCATATGACACAACAAAATAATCAATCGTACTACATCCTTGTTGTCCTATAAAAGTATAATTTCCAAAATCCTTGTCCATACCAATACGACCGTTTGCATTAAACAAGTTTCTACTCATGCAAAAATTCAAAAGCTGTTTACCATATCTGTTTACTGTCTTGTCACAATTTACCCTATCTGGAATACAAGTGTTATCAAAATAATTACAAAAGTCATTGTATATATCAATATTCTCACAAAGACCAGTAACATCTTTCTCATCACCTGTGCGACTATTTAGATCACCTGTTAGTAAAAAGTAACAGTCAAAATAATTATCATATAGTCTATCAAGAAGCTCTTCAATAATCTCTATACCACTTCTATCATTAGTGTCGTAAAATGGTGAGTTTTCGGGTGGAATATACACACAAATGTATATTACATCTTTACTCAAATTAAACAAAGTTTTTGACAGCAAAAGAATGATTCCGAATTCAAAATTTGTTTCAATTCTTTTTACATATGATACAAAATCATTTTTTACAGAAACAATTACTCCTCCCATAAATCTACCATGTTTTTTCATTTTTTTACCAGGACATATATAGTGGCAGAAATTATTACTCAAGATCTGTACATAGTCCAATTTGTCTGACCAAGTCTCCACTAGACCGACAATATCATATTTATCAATAAATATACTAAAGTCTGGATTATGAAGTTTATCATTCAAACCACTAATGTTCCAACTTAGGAAAGAAAAAAGTCGTGTATTATTACAAGGGCCTCGGCCGTTTTCCTATGCGCAGTTTATTGTATTTGATGATTGCTGAGATGAAGCATCACCATCATCAATTACATGAACCTGCTCAGAGACACTGTGTTCAACAATGACTGTATCCATGTTATCCTGATTCTCACTAATATGACCAATATGAGGAGTAGCATCGAAAGTGACAGACCGTTTAGCACGTTTGAATACTCTACTATTTTGTTGCTCATCATTAGTGTTCCGTTGATGTAAAATTCCATTCTTGTAGTACGCGGATATGCCACGATCTTTTAGAGACTTAATTTTGGTGCGTTGTTCTAAGGTAAGTTCATTTGAAACTCTGATTCCGGCTTCTCTCAAAGCATCTCTAGCGCGAATAAGACTAATCTTATCATTTAATGATTTAAATCTGACTAGTATCATTCTGCATCCATCCTGAACGAAGGTACCAACGCGCCGAATATCCTCTATCTGCGAATCCAGAAACGGTAGCCCATGTGATGCTACACGATGCACAAATTCAACGTATTTATCTTTGGTGTGTTCATTAGTTTCATCAGCCTCATCTGGTACACCAAAGATACGCAAAGAACTCTTAACAGACTCGGCTTCTAGACGATCGAGACGTTTGGTAATTTCAAACATTTCTGTCTCATCTTTATCCATTAAGTGTCCAAATTCACATATATTTGTCATCATTGATTGTTGTTGTTCGTCCATAGTGTCAATTTTCTGTGTTAGTTTAGTTACTTTATCATTCATTGATCGTTGTTTGTCTTCAATTTTGTTTACACGTGTATGTATTGATTTGATTTCTTCACGTACACAGGCTGTCTCTTGTCTTAAACAGCTTATTTCGTTTTTGACGACGGCCAGTTCTTGTGTAGTTGACCAATTGGACCTTGCTATAGCATCTAGAATGGCTTGTGTTTCAGGACTAGGGAGTGGACCAGGATGTGGGATTGGATGAGATCCGGAACCCGGACCAGGACCGGGATTCTGCTCAACATCAGCTGATAATAATAGTAATCTCTGTGCATAGTGCTCATATTGTCCATATAACGTTTTAAAAGAAACGATTTGTACACCATAGGTAGCGTTTAATATGTCAGTACCTATATCTTCTATCTGTATACGAGTTAAAATGTCGTTTAATGTAATCACCGCGAGACTCGTAAAGAGCAGGAGAACACAAAAATGTTTGCTGACAGATATATTTAAGAAATGCCTTTTGCAGTTCATATTCAATAAATTCCGTCTGTAATTCCCATTGCCGTTATAGAACGTTCCAATCCGTTGCCTATATGACTCTGTATCTATACCCATTGTCAGTTTAGAAATATTTCAAAAACGACCTCTTTTCTGATGACTCGGTCGTGTTACAATTGTCCAGGTACACACTGCAGGTATATTCAGCCGTGCAATTCACCGTTACAATAATGACCACTGGGCAGTGTTACGGGCCAATACACATTTGCATATATATGCACAATAGAGTTAGTTTTAAATCGAAATAACTTCTTTTTTCCAAACCTAATTTCGGCAAAGTCAGTATAGCTCGTTCGGTAGACACAAAACCCTCATCTATACAAAGTCTCAGTTATACGCGACCACAATTGTAGCTAAAAATTAAACTTTCATCGCCGTTAAAAATTTCAATGTTTACATGGCCCCACTCGATTAATATCAATGCAACAAAAGGAGCGAATCCATTTTTGACGGATCTATTGTATCATAAGGGTTAGTGTAAAAGACAAATGACGAGTGTGTGAATCCTAAAAATAGATATCACGTATCGAGGTATGATTCTATTAATGTCACGTGAGCGGTCATTTTAAAAATAGATATCACGTGACAATCCATCAAGAAATTCAACGTTTGAAAATCTATTGTATCTTTAGGGATAGTGTAAGAGATGAACGACAAGCCTGAGTGAGTAATTTCTAAAAATAGATGTCACGTGGTGATATATGGTTCCACTTTAGTCACGTGGGTTGTGCAGTGACTGATCCTTAAAAATTGATATCACGCGATGTTGTGATTTGCCATTATCCCTATCCTAAAAAACGAAGCACATATCGCTTGTTTCAATTGAAAAATTACTTACTGTACGAAAAGTATTAGCACTATAAACTTGATTTAGGTATTACATGGTTAATAAATGAAAGGATAACACGATTCAATAGACTTTGCTTCTTAGTTGTGTGTCCGTACCTCTGTACGTACGTTCGCGCGAACCCTATATTTCACTAATTTAGGGTTATTTAGACCAAATGTTAAATGGCTATATCGCTCTTAATACTTGAAATTTATGGATAAAAGTATAGAAAACAAAATTTGATATACATAGCTACCAGGAAATATCGAATTGTTGTTTGTTTGTCTGTCTTTCTGCGTACAGCAAATGCCAACAGGTCGTAAATGTGACATTTGTAGCTCCCCAGGCAAGTTTCAAAAGATTATTGCATTCCTAAAACCGATTAGTAACGAACGAAATGCATCCAGTTGTTGCCTTTTTACATGTAGCGAAAAATACTAAGTTTAAGTGTCTGTCTGCCTGTCCATCTGGCTCGAAATTCTATGCCTCTATCAAAATTTTGACCCCTTCAAAAATTTTGACCGTTCCTAAAATCTCGACCCTTTCATAAATGTCTACCAGTCCCATATGCTATAGCCCTTCCAAATTCTATACCCTTACCAAAATTTTGACCCCTCCTAAAATTTAGACTCCTTACTCAATCTTAGAGGCCTACCAAAATTTTGACCCTTCCTAAAATCTTGACGATAATCTAGGGTTAGGGTTAGGGTATAGGCACTTTGGCAACTTGTCCACCCCAATCTTGTCCACCCCACGTGACATCATGGAGTATATGAAATTAATCTTTAATATTCGGTAGAACGAAAGGGGTTAAGGTGGGTTAAGGGTAAAGGTTATCAATAATGTTAAAGGTTTTCAAGCAGGTTAAGGTTTTCAAAGTGGTTTAAGGTGGTTTAGGGGTTAAGGTTATCAAAAATGTTAAGGTTTATTAAGCAGGTTAAGGTTTTTCGAAGTGGGTTAAGGTGGGTGAAGGGTTAAGGTTAAGGTTTTCAAAGTGGGTTATGGTGGGTTAAGGGTTAAGGTTATGGTGGGTCAAGGGTAAAGGTTATCAAGGTTATCAACAATGGTTAGGGTATAGGCACTTTGGCGACTTGTCCACCCCAATCTTGTCCAACCCACGTGACATCATGGAGTATATGAAATTAATCTTTAACATTCGGTAGAACGAAAGGGGTTAGGGTTAGGGTTAGGTTTAGGGTTAGGGTATAGGCACTTTGGCGACTTGTCCACCCCAATCTTGTCCACCCCACGTGACATCATGGAGTATATGAAATTAATCTTTAATATTCGGTAGAACGAAAGGGGTTAAGGTGGGTTAAGGGTAAAGGTTATCAATAATGTTAAGGGTTTTCAAGGGTTAGGGTTAGGGTTATGGTTAGGGTAAGAGATAAATGGCGAAATTTTGCGGTCTTGCGGTTTATCTAAAAATAGATATCACGTGACAACACATCAAGAATTTCAACATTTAAAATCTATGGTATCATAAGGGTTAGTGTAAAAGACAAATGACGAGTGTGTGAATCCTAAAACTAGATATCACGTGTCGAGGTATGATTCTATTAATGTCACTTGAGCAGTCATTTTAAAAATAGATATCACTTGACAATCCATCAAGAAATTCAAAGTTTAAAAATCTATTGTATCTTTAGGGATAGTGTAAGAGATGAACGACAAGCCTGAGTGAGTAATTTCTAAAAATAGATGTCACGTGGTATATATGGTTCCACTTTAGTCACGTGGGTTGTGCAGTGATTGATCCTTAAAAATTAATATCACGCGGTGTTGTGATTTGCCATTATCCCTATCCTAAATACGAATCACATAACGCTTGTTTCAATTGAAAAATTACTTACGGTACGAAAAGTATTAGCACTATAAACTTGATTTAGGTATTACATAGTTAATAAATGAAAGGACAACACGATTAAATAGACTTTGCTTCTTAGTTGTGTGTCCGTACCTCTGTACGTACGTTCGCGCGAACCCTATATTTCACTAATTTAGGGTTATTTAGACCAAATGTTAAATGGCTATATCGCTCTTAATATTTGAAATTTATGGATAAAAGTATAGAAAACAAAATTTGATATACATAGCTACCAGGAAATATCGAATTGTTGTTTGTTTGTCTGTCTTTCTGTGTACAGCAAATGCCAACAGGTCGTAAATGTGACATTTGTAGCTCCCCAGGCAAGTTTCAAAAGAATATTGCATTCCTAAAACCGATTACTAACGAACGAAATGCATCCAGTTGTTGCCTTTTTACATGTAGCGAAAAATACTAAGTTTAAGTGTCTGTCTGCCTGTCCATCTGGCTCAAAATTCTATGCCTCTATCAAAATTTTGACCCCTACCAAAAATTTGACCCTTCCTAAAATCTTGACCCTTTCATTAATGTCTACCAGTCCCATATGTTATAGCCCTTCCAAATTCTATACCCTTACCAAAATTCTGACCCCTCCTAAAATTTAGACTCCTAACTCAATCTTAGAGGCCTACCAAAATTTTGACCCTTCCTAAAATCTTGACGAAAATCTAGGGTTAGGGTTAGGGTTAGGGTATAGGCAATTTGGCGACTTGTCCACCCCTATCTTGTCCACTCCACGTGACAAGATGGAGTATATGAAATTAATCTTTAATATTCGGTAGAAAGAAATGGGTTAAGGTGGGTTAAGGGTAAAGGTTAGGGTTAGGGTTAGGGTTAGGTTTTAGGGTTAGGGTTAGGGTTAGGGTTAGGGTTAGATGAAAAAGCGAAGATTGGCACAAGACGATTGGTACATTTTGATTTGATTGGTTAATTTCATCACGTGGTGGCGACGGGAAAAGTAGGAGATCTGTTCGAGATGGGAAATCTATTTTGTGGTATGATGGGGAGATGTAGTATGATTGGCTGAAAATGTCACGTGATTAATATCTGCTTCCAGGTCCTTGCTCCATATTTAATTACTATACAATCATTAGGGTACGGGACAAATGGCGAAATGAACAAGCTGAAATGATCAAACTTTGCTCTGATTGGTTTCTTAGATCATGTGACTCAAATGACAAAATTGATTCATTGGCGCATATGGTTCAATTCAATTACATGATTTTTCTGGTTTCAAAACAAGGTAGATAGTATATACAAGAATTTGTCACAAAGAATGAAATCCAAGGTCAAGGTCACGTGGTCAAAGTAAATGGTCTCACGGTCAAGGTCATGACATAAGGTTATAAGATATGTGTCGTCATTCGGCATTTCAGTCTGCAGTTTTCAACTCGCAAAACTAACAATGAAATTTAAAAGGAATTTAAAGTCATTTCGCCACGGGATTCCTTGCCGCTATCGCGGTAGAATACATGGGCATTGTCTTTTTTATATTTTTTTGTAATTCAATCCGCAATAGTCAACTTCGAAAATTATGAATGAAAAGTAGATTGTTTTTTAATCCTAAACCCTACCCCTACCCCTACCCACACCCATACCCATACCCATACCTATACCTATACCCCTACCCTAACTAGAGATGTTTACTTCCAGGTCCGCGATCTAGGGTTAGGGAATAGGCACTTTGACGACTTGTCCACCCCTATCTTGTCCACCCCACGCGACTTTGTACCACGTGATCATAGAGTTAGGTTAGGGTATAGTCACTTTGACGACTTGTCCACCCCTATCTTGTCCACCCCACGTGACTTTGTACTACGTGAACATAGAGTATGGTTAGGGTATAGGCACTTTGGCGAATTGTCCACCCCAATCTTGTCCGTCCTATGTGACTTTGTACCATGTGATCATAGAGTTAGGGTGTCGGGTTAGGGTGTCGGGTTAGGGTGTCTGGTTAGGGTGTCGGGTGTCGGGTTAGGGTTAGGGTGTCGGGTTAGGGTGTCGGGTTAGGGTTAGGGTGTCGGATTAGGGTTACGGTGTCGGGTTAGGGTTAGGGTGTCGGGTTAGGGTGTCGGGTTAGGGTGTCGGGTGTCGGGTTAGGGTGTCGGGTTAGGGTGTCGGGTTAGGGTGTCGGGTTAGGGTTAGATGAAAAAGCGAAGATTGGCACAAGACGATTGGTACATTTTGATTTGATTGGTTAATTTCATCACGTGGTGGCGACGGGAAAAGTAGGAGATCTGTTCGAGATGGGAAATCTACTTTGTGGTATGATGGGGAGATGTAGTATGATTGGCTGAAAATGTCACGTGATTAATATCTGCTTCCAGGTCCTTGCTCCATATTTAATTACTATACAATCATTAGGGTACGGGACAAATGGCGAAATGAACAAGCTGAAATGATCAAACTTTGCTCTGATTGGTTTCTTAGATCATGTGACTCAAATGACAAAATTGATTCATTGGCGCATATGGTTCAATTCAATTACATGATTTTTTCTGGTTTCAAAACAAGGTAGATAGTATATACAAGAATTTGTCACAAAGAATGAAATCCAAGGTCAAGGTCACGTGGTCAAAGTAAATGGTCTCACGGTCAAGGTCATGACATAAGGTTATAAGATATGTGTCGTCATTCGGCATTTCAGTCTGCAGTTTTCAACTCGCAAAACTAACAATGAAATTTAAAAGGAATTTAAAGTCATTTCGCCACGGGATTCCTTGCCGCTATCGCGGTAGAATACATGGGCATTGTCTTTTTTATATTTTTTTGTAATTCAATCCGCAATAGTCAACTTCGAAAATTATGAATGAAAAGTAGATTGTTTTTTAATCCTAAACCCTACCCCTACCCCTACCCACACCCATACCCATACCCATACCTATACCTATACCCCTACCCTAACTAGAGATGTTTACTTCCAGGTCCGCGATCTAGGGTTAGGGAATAGGCACTTTGACGACTTGTCCACCCCTATCTTGTCCACCCCACGCGACTTTGTACCACGTGATCATAGAGTTAGGTTAGGGTATAGTCACTTTGACGACTTGTCCACCCCTATCTTGTCCACCCCACGTGACTTTGTACTACGTGAACATAGAGTATGGTTAGGGTATAGGCACTTTGGCGAATTGTCCACCCCAATCTTGTCCGTCCTATGTGACTTTGTACCATGTGATCATAGAGTTAGGGTGTCGGGTTAGGGTGTCGGGTTAGGGTGTCTGGTTAGGGTGTCGGGTGTCGGGTTAGGGTTAGGGTGTCGGGTTAGGGTGTCGGGTTAGGGTTAGGGTGTCGGATTAGGGTTACGGTGTCGGGTTAGGGTTAGGGTGTCGGGTTAGGGTGTCGGGTTAGGGTGTCGGGTGTCGGGTTAGGGTGTCGGGTTAGGGTGTCGGGTTAGGGTGTCGGGTTAGGGTTAGATGAAAAAGCGAAGATTGGCACAAGACGATTGGCATATTTTGATTTGATTGGTTAATTTCATCACGTGGTGGCGATGGGAAAAGTAGGAGATCTGTTCGAGATGGGGAATCTATTTTGTGGTATGATGGGGAGATGTAGTATGATTCGCTGAAAATGTCACGTGATTAATATCTGCTTCCAGGTCCTTGCTCCATATTTAATTACTATACAATCATTAGGGTACGGGACAAATGGCGAAATGAACAAGCTGAAATGATCAAACTTTGCTCTGATTGGTTGCTTAGATCATATGACTCAAATGACAAAATTGATTCATTGGCGCATATGGTTCAATTCAATTACATGATTTTTCTGGTTTCAAAACAAGGTAGATAGTATATACAAGAATTTGTCACAAAGAATGAAATCCAAGGTCAAGGTCATGTGGTCAAAGTAAATGGTCTCACGGTCAAGGTCATGACATAAGGTTATAAGATATGTGTCGTCATTCGGCATTTCAGTCTGCAGTTTTCAACTCGCAAAACTAACAATGAAATTTAAAAGGAATTTAAAGTCATTTCGCCACGGGATTCCCTGCCGCTATCGTGGTAGAATACATGGGCATTGTCGTTTTTATATTTTTTTTTTGTAATTCAATCCGCAATAGTCAACTTCCAAAACTATGAATGAAAAGTAGATTGTTTTTTAACCCTAAACCCTACCCCTACCCCTACCCACACCCACACCAATACCCATACCTATACCTATACCTATACCTATACCCCTACCCTAACTAGAGATGTTTACTTCCAGGTCCGCGATCTAGGGTTAGGGAATAGGCACTTTGACGACTTGTCCACCCCTATCTTGTCCACCCCACGCGACTTTGTACCACGTGATCATAGAGTAAGGTTAGGGTATAGTCACTTTGACGACTTGTCCACCCCTATCTTGTCCACCCCACGTGACTTTGTACTACGTGAACATAGAGTATGGTTAGGGTATAGGCACTTTGGCGAATTGTCCACCCCAATCTTGTCCGTCCTATGTGACTTTGTACCATGTGATCATAGAGTTAGGGTGTCGGGTTAGGGTGTCGGGTTAGGGTGTCTGGTTAGGGTGTCGGGTGTCGGGTTAGGGTTAGGGTGTCGGGTTAGGGTGTCGGGTTAGGGTTAGGGTGTCGGGTTAGGGTTACGGTGTCGGGTTAGGGTTAGGGTGTCTGGTTAGGGTGTCGGGTTAGGGTGTCGGGTGTCGGGTTAGGGTGTCGGGTTAGGGTGTCGGGTTAGGGTTAGATGAAAAAGCGAAGATTGGCACAAGACGATTGGCACATTTTGATTTGATTGGTTAATTTCATCACGTGGTGGCGACGGGAAAAGTAGGAGATCTGTTCGAGATGGGGAATCTATTTTGTGGTATGATGGGGAGATGTAGTATGATTCGCTGAAAATGTCACGTGATTAATATCTGCTTCCAGGTCCTTGCTCCATATTTAATTACTATACAATCATTAGGGTACGGGACAAATGGCGAAATGAACAAGCTGAAATGATCAAACTTTGCTCTGATTGGTTGCTTAGATCATATGACTCAAATGACAAAATTGATTCATTGGCGCATATGGTTCAATTCAATTACATGATTTTTCTGGTTTCAAAACAAGGTAGATAGTATATACAAGAATTTGTCACAAAGAATGAAATCCAAGGTCAAGGTCACGTGGTCAAAGTAAATGGTCTCACGGTCAAGGTCATGACATAAGGTTATAAGATATGTGTCGTCATTCGGCATTTCAGTCTGCAGTTTTCAACTCGCAAAACTAACAATGAAATTTAAAAGGAATTTAAAGTCATTTCGCCACGGGATTCCCTGCCACTATCGTGGTAGAATACATGGGCATTGTCTTTTTTATATTTTTTTTGTAATTCAATCCGCAATAGTCAACTTCCAAAACTATGAATGAAAAGTAGATTGTTTTTTAACCCTAAACCCTACCCCTACCCCTACCCACACCCACACCGATACCCATACCTATACCTATACCTATACCTATACCCCTACCCTAACTAGAGATGTTTACTTCCAGGTCCGCGATCTAGGGTTAGGGAATAGGCACTTTGACGAATTGTCCACCCCTATCTTGTCCACCCCACGCGACTTTGTACCATGTGATCTTAGAGTTAGGGTGTCGGGTTAGGGTGTCAGGTGTCGGGTGTCGGGTTAGGGTGTCGGGTTAGGGATAGGGTGTCGGGTTAGGGTGTCGGGTGTCGGGTGTCGGGTAAGGTTGTCGGGTTAGGGTTAGGGTGTCGGGTGTCGGGTGTCGGGTGTCGGGTTAGGGTTAAATGAAAAAGCGAAGATTGGCACAAGACGATTGGCACATTTTGATTTGATTGGTTAATTTCATCACGTGGTGGCGACGGGAAAAGTAGGAGATCTGTTCGAGATGGGGAATCTATTTTGTGGTATGATGGGGAGATGTAGTATGATTCGCTGAAAATGTCACGTGATTAATATCTGCTTCCAGGTCCGTGCTCCATATTTAATTACTATACAATTATTAGGGTACGGGACAAATGGCGAAATGAACAAGCTGAAATGATCAAACTTTGCTCTGATTGGTTGCTTAGATCATGTGACTCAAATGACAAAATTGATTCATTGGCGCATATGGTTCAATTCAATTACATGATTTTTCTGGTTTCAAAACAAGGTAGATAGTATATACAAGAATTTGTCACAAAGAATGAAATCCAAGGTCAAGGTCACGTGGTCAAAGTAAATGGTCTCACGGTCAAGGTCATGACATAAGGTTATAAGATATGTGTCGTCATTCGGCATTTCAGTCTGCAGTTTTCAACTCGCAAAACTAACAATGAAATTTAAAAGGAATTTAAAGTCATTTCGCCACGGGATTCCCTGCCACTATCGTGGTAGAATACATGGGCATTGTCTTTTTTATATTTTTTTTTTGTAATTCAATCCGCAATAGTCAACTTCCAAAAACTATGAATGAAAAGTAGATTGTTTTTTAACCCTAAACCCTACCCCTACCCCTACCCACACCCACACCGATACCCATACCTATACCTATACCTATACCTATACCCCTACCCTAACTAGAGATGTTTACTTCCAGGTCCGCGATCTAGGGTTAGGGAATAGGCACTTTGACGAATTGTCCACCCCTATCTTGTCCACCCCACGCGACTTTGTACCATGTGATCTTAGAGTTAGGGTGTCGGGTTAGGGTGTCAGGTGTCGGGTGTCGGGTTAGGGTGTCGGGTTAGGGATAGGGTGTCGGGTTAGGGTGTCGGGTGTCGGGTGTCGGGTAAGGTTGTCGGGTTAGGGTTAGGGTGTCGGGTGTCGGGTGTCGGGTGTCGGGTTAGGGTTAAATGAAAAAGCGAAGATTGGCACAAGACGATTGGCACATTTTGATTTGATTGGTTAATTTCATCACGTGGTGGCGACGGGAAAAGTAGGAGATCTGTTCGAGATGGGGAATCTATTTTGTGGTATGATGGGGAGATGTAGTATGATTGGCTGAAAATGTCACGTGATTAATATCTGCTTCCAGGTCCGTGCTCCATATTTAATTACTATACAATCATTAGGGTACGGGACAAATGGCGAAATGAACAAGCTGAAATGATCAAACTTTGCTCTGATTGGTTGCTTAGATCATGTGACTCAAATGACAAAATTGATTCATTGGCGCATATGGTTCAATTCAATTACATGATTTTTCTGGTTTCAAAACAAGGTAGATAGTATATACAAGAATTTGTCACAAAGAATGAAATCCAAGGTCAAGGTCACGTGGTCAAAGTAAATGGTCTCACGGTCAAGGTCATGACATAAGGTTATAAGATATGTGTCGTCATTCGGCATTTCAGTCTGCAGTTTTCAACTCGCAAAACTAACAATGAAATTTAAAAGGAATTTAAAGCCATTTCGCCACGGGATTCCCTGCCGCTATCGTGGTAGAATACATGGGCATTGTCTTTTTTATATATTTTTTTGTAATTCAATCCGCAATAGTCAACTTCCAAAACTATGAATGAAAAGTATATTGTTTTTTAACCCTAAACCCTACCCCTACCCCTACCCACACCCACACCAATACCCATACCTATACCTATGCCTATACCCCTACCCTAACTAGAGATGTTTACTTCCAGGTCCGCGATCTAGGGTTAGGGAATAGGCACTTTGACGACTTGTCCACCCCTATCTTGTCCACCCCACGCGACTTTGTACCACGTGATCATAGAGTTAGGTTAGGGTATAGTCACTTTGACGACTTGTCCACCCCTATCTTGTCCACCCCACGTGACTTTGTACTACGTGAACATAGAGTATGGTTAGGGTATAGGCACTTTGACAAATTGTCCACCCCAATCTTGTCCGTCCTATGTGACTTTGTACCATGTGATCATAGAGTTAGGGTGTCGGGGGTCGAGTGTCGGCTGTCGGGTGTCGGCTGTCGGGTGTCGGGTGTACTACGTGAACATAGAGTATGGTTAGGGTATAGGCACTTTGACAAATTGTCCACCCCAATCTTGTCCGTCCTATGTGACTTTGTACCATGTGATCATAGAGTTAGGGTGTCGGGTGTCGGGTGTCGGGTGTCGGGTGTCGGCTGTCGGGTGTCGGGTGTACTACGTGAACATAGAGTATGGTTAGGGTATAGGCACTTTGGCGAATTGTCCACCCCAATCTTGTCCGTCCTATGAGACTTTGTACCATGTGATCATAGAGTTAGGGTGTCGGGTGTCGGGTGTCGGGTGTCGGCTGTCGGCTGTCGGGTTAGGGTTAGGGTTAGGGTTAGGATTCGGGTTAGGTTTAGGGTTAGGGTTAGAGATAAATGGCGAAATTTTTCGGTTTTGCGGTCTTGCGGTTTATTTAAAAATAGATATCACGTGACAGTCCATCAAGAATTTCAACATTTAAAATCTATTGTATCATAAGGGTTAGTGTAAAAGACAAATGACGTGTGTGTGAATTCTAAAAATAGATGTCACGTGTCGAGGTATGATTCTATCAATGTCACGTAAGCGGTCATTTTAAAAATAGATATCACGTGACAATCCATCAAGAAATTCAACGTTTGAAAATCTATTGTATCTTTAGGGATAGTGTAAGAGATTAACGACAAGCCTGAGTGAGTAATTTCTAAAAATAGATGTCACGTTGTGATATATGGTTCCATTTTAGTCACGTGGGTTGTGCAATGACTGATTCTTGAAAATAGATATCATTTGTAGCTCCCCAGGCAAGTTTCAAAAGAATATTGCATTCCTAAAACCGATTACTAACGAACGAAATGCATCCAGTTGTTGCCTTTTTACATGTAGCGCAAAATACTAAGTTTAAGTGTCTGTCTGCCTGTCCATCTGGCTCAAAATTCTATGCCTCTAGCAAAATTTTGACCCCTACCAAAATTTTGATCCTTCCTAAAATCTTGACCCTTTCATAAATGTCTACCAGTCCCATATGTTATAGCCCTTCCAAATTCTATACCCCTACCAAAATTTTGACCCTTCCTAAAATTTTGACTCCTTACTCAATCTTAGAGGCCTAGCAAAATTTTGACCCTTCCTAAAATCTTGACCCTTCCATAAATATATACTGAACCTCAGAAATAACGCACCACTTTTTCTTGTTTAATATTTTTGTAACTAAATAGTTTATTTTGCTGAAAAAGTGTTAATTAGTATAGGCCAGAGAGTAGGTATGCAAAAATACACTCATACGCACGAAACCCATTCACCCGTGACGCTAACCGTTCAAACTGGGAAAACAGGTTTTCTGCACGTGCTGCAGCAATGACCTCGTGCAAAAACCAATTTTCAGGTTGAAAAGGTACATGCAGTAAGTGACATAAAGAAAACACCCAAACATACCATCAGTCGCAAGTTTTAAAACATTGAAACAATGCCGAGACTTTCCAATGACGAACGCAATTTTGCTCTTGGGATGCTGCAGGCAGGGATGACGTCACGGACTGTTGCACACGTGATGGGATGTCATCACACGACCATTTACTGTCTCGGAGAGCGTTTCCGACAAACTGGGACAGTGGTAGACTGTGGGATCAGTTAAACAGGATGGTGAGAAGCAGTTTGAGTTTATTGGGGTTTTACGCCGTTTTCAACTACCAGGGTCATATCGCGGCGGCTGGAGCACCTAACCGTGGGTTCCTGGTATTTCTCACACCAGTACAACCACAATATCCAAACCGAGCCTCCAGCTGCTCTCTCACATAGATGATTCACACCCATTGATGAGAGACAAATGACTTGTCAAATGTCAGAATGGATACTGGCCGAGCCGGGGTTCGAACTCGAGACCCCTGGATTGGTGAGAAGCAGACCACGGCAGCCCCAGACATTGCCTCAGCTTCAAAGAGCTTTGCAGGAAGAGTGGAAAGCCATGCCACAGGCCAGAATACAAAACGTTATCGGTTCAATGCGCCGACGATGCATTGACTGTATTGCTCTTGAAGGTGGTCACACACGTTACTGATTTTGTGAATTATACATTAGATGGTAGTCACGATTGTGCGCTTGTCACGCTTGATTGCTTTGAGATAGCGGAGGGTTTTTTTTACCAAAAACGAGAAAAATGAAAGCACTTTTAGTTGTGCTTGTACATTTTTTTAAAAAAGAATCTAATAAAAAAGTTATATTGAAAATTATAAGTGGTGCGTTATTTCTGAGGTTCAGTATATATACGAGTCCCATATTCTATAGCCCTTCCAAATTCTATACCCCTACCAAAATCTTGTCCCTACCAAAATTCTGACCCCTACCAAAATTTTGACCGTTTATTAGCTATATAACAGTCCCATATTCTATAGCCCTTCCATTTTCTATATCCCTTCCAAAATCTTGACCATAGGGCTACCAATATTTGGACCCCTACTAGAATTTCTACCCCTACCAAAATCTTGACCCTAGGGCTACCAGAATTTCGACCCCTACCAAAATTTCGACCCCCTACCAATATCTTGACCCTAGGGCTACCCAAATGTAGACCCCTACTAGAATTTCGACCCCCTACCAATATCTTTACCCAAGGGCTACCCAAATTTTGACCCTTACTAGAATTTCGACCCCTACCAAAATCTTGACCCTAGGGCTACCCGAATTTTGACCTTTACCAGAATTTCGACCCCCTACAAATATCTTGACCCTAGGGCTACCAAAATTTAGACCCCTACTAGAATTTCGACCCTAGGGTTAGGGTTAGGGTTAGGGTAAGGGATAAATGACGAAATTTTGAGTGAGTGAGTGAATTCTAAAAATAGATAATACGTGGCAGGGTATGTTTCTATATTTAATTGGTTAGGGTAAGGGATAAAGGGCGAGTGTGAGTGAGTGATTTCTAAAAATAGGTATCACGTGGTGAGGTATGTTTCCATTAATGTCACCGGAATAGGAGCTTGATATCTTACCTTAGGGCCTTTGGTGCAGCTTAACTTAGGGCCTTTGGTACAGTGTCAATAAAACTGTTCTCAACTGTTCTCTAACCATATTATTTCGTGTCAATGGATAGCACAGGAAGTGACACGCTTTTATGCCTATGGATTATTACTTTCTTTATCTTATCCGTGTCACCGGAAAAAGAGCTTGATATCTTACCTTAGGGCCTTTGGTACAGTGTCAATAAAACTGAACTCAATGACCCTAGGAACACTTGACACCATATTATTTCGTGTCAATGGATAGCACAAGAAGTGACACGCTTTTATGCCTATGGATTATTACTTTCTTTATCTTATCCGTGTCACCTGAAAAAGAGCTTGATATCTTACTTGATATCTTACCTTAGGGCCTTTGGTACAGTGTCAATAAAACTGTTCTCAATAACCCTAGAAACACGTGACACCATATTATTTCGTGTCAATGGAATAAAGAATTATGCATTGATCCCATGTTGTTTATTAAAACATCTTCGTGTCTGCAAATTATAGACAGTGTGAAACAATGTGATGTTGCAATCTTTTATCACACACTTCAACCCTTTTTCCATGGCTCAATCGGTAACATCTGATTCAATCAGTCCAGGGGTTGTGAGTTAGAACCCCGGCTCAGTCAATATACATTCTGTCATTTGACAAAATTGATTTTCCACTTGCCAATGGTTGTGAAGCAACTATGTGGGAGAGCAGCTGGAGGCTTGGTTTGGATATTGTGGTAGTACTGGTTTGACTCCATATTCTTTTTACTATGCTATTTTGTACAGATATCCATGTCAAATACCATTTTGTTATCTGCAGCAGCTTTCGAATTTGACCACCTGAAAAATTTGCTGTTTGGGAAAGGGTTAATTGGCTTCTTTGTTGTACAATATCATATCTCCTGTCAATAAAAAAATCTGTCTTTGTTTTGTCATGGAACATGACTGTTTCAAATGCTATAATCACCGGAAAAAGAGCTTGATATCTTACTTGATATCTTACCTTAGGGCCTTTGGTACAGTGTCAATAAAACTGTTCTCAATAACCCTAGGAACACGTGACACCATATTATTTCGTGTCAATGGATAGCACCAGAAGTGACACGCTTTTATGCCTATGGATTATTACTTTCTTTATCTTATCCGTGTCACCGGAAAAAGAGCTTGATATCTTACCTTAGGGCCTTTGGTACAGTGTCAATAAAACTGAACTCAATGACCCTAGGAACACTTGACACCATATTATTTCGTGTCAATGGATAGCACAAGAAGTGACACGCTTTTATGCCTATGGATTATTACTTTCTTTATCTTATCCGTGTCACATGAAAAAGAGCTTGATATCTTACTTGATATCTTACCTTAAGGCCTTTGGTACAGTGTCAATAAAACTGTTCTCAATAACCCTAGGAACACGTGACACCATATTATTTCGTGACAATGGATGGCACAAGAAGTGACACGCTTTTATGCCTATGGATTATTACTTTCTTTATCTTATCCGTGTCACCTGAAAAAGAGCTTGATATCTTACTTGATATCTTACCTTAGGGCCTTAGGTACAGTGTCAATAAAACTGTTCTCAATAACCCTAGGAACACGTGACACCATATTATTTCGTGACAATGGATAGCACAAGAAGTGACACGCTTTTATGCCTATGGATTATTACTTTATCTTATCCGTGTCATCGGAATAGGAGCTTGATATCTTACCTTAGGGCCTTTGGTGCAGCTTAACTTAGGGCCTTTGGTACAGTGTCAATAAAACTGTTCTCAATAACCCTAAGAACACGTGACACCATATTATTTCGTGTCAATGGATAGCACCAGAAGTGACACGCTTTTATGCCTATGGATTATTACTTTCTTTATCTTATCCGTGTCACCGGAAAAAGAGCTTGATATTTTACCTTAGGGCCTTTGGTACAGTGTCAATAAAACTGAACTCAATGACCCTAGGAACACTTGACACCATATTATTTCGTGTCAATGGATAGCACAAGAAGTGACACGCTTTTATGCCTATGGATTATTACTTTCTTTATCTTATCCGTGTCACCTGAAAAAGAGCTTGATATCTTACTTGATATCTTACCTTAGGGCCTTTGGTACAGTGTCAATAAAACTGTTCTCAATAACCCTAGGAACACGTGACACCATATTATTTCGTGACAATGGATAGCACAAGAAGTGACACGCTTTTATGCCTATGGATTATTACTTTCTTTATCTTATCCGTGTCACCTGAAAAAGAGCTTGATATCTTACTTGATATCTTACCTTAGGGCCTTTGGTACAGTGTCAATAAAACTGTTCTCAATAACCCTAGGAACACGTGACACCATATTATTTCGTGTCAGTGGATAGCACAAGAAGTGACACGCTTGTATGCCCATGGATTATTACTTTCTTTATCTTATCCGTGTCACCTGAAAAAGAGCTTGATATCTTACTTGATATCTTACCTTAGGGCGTTTGGTACAGTGTCAATAAAACTGTTCTCAATAACCCTTGGAACACGTGACACCATATTATTTCGTGTCAATGGATAGCACAAGAAGTGACACGCTTTTATGCCTATGGATTATTACTTTCTTTATGTTATCCGTGTCACCTGAAAAAGAGCTTGATATCTTACTTGATATCTTACCTTAGGGCCTTAGGTACAGTGTCAATAAAACTGTTCTCAATAACCCTAGGAACACGTGACACCATGTTATTTCGTGTCAGTGGATAGCACAAGAAGTGACACGCTTGTATGCCCATGGATTATTACTTTCTTTATCTTATCCGTGTCACCTGAAAAAGAGCTTGATATCTTACTTGATATCTTACCTTAGGGCGTTTGGTACAGTGTCAATAAAACTGTTCTCAATAACCCTTGGAACACGTGACACCATATTATTTCGTGTCAATGGATAGCACAAGAAGTGACACGCTTTTATGCCTATGGATTATTACTTTCTTTATGTTATCCGTGTCACCTGAAAAAGAGCTTGATATCTTACTTGATATCTTACCTTAGGGCCTTAGGTACAGTGTCAATAAAACTGTTCTCAATAACCCTAGGAACACGTGACACCATGTTATTTCGTGACTATGGATAGCACAAGAAGTGACACGCTTTTATGCCTATGGATTATTATTTTATCTTATCCGTGTCACCGGAATAGGAGCTTGATATCTTACCTTAGGGCCTTTGGTTCAGCTTATTTTAGGGCCTTTGGTACAGTGTCAATAAAACTGTTCTCAATAACCCTAGGAACACGTGACACCATATTATTTCGTGTCAATGGATAGCACAGGAAGTGACACGCTTTTATGCCTATGGATTATTACTTTCTTTATCTTATCCGTGTCACCTGAAAAAGAGCTTGATATCTTACTTGATATCTTACCTTAGGGCCTTTGGTACAGTGTCAATAAAACTGTTCTCAATAACCCTTGGAACACGTGACACCATATTATTTCGTGTCAATGGATAGCACAAGAAGTGACACGCTTTTATGCCTATGGATTATTACTTTCTTTATGTTATCCGTGTCACCTGAAAAAGAGCTTGATATCTTACTTGATATCTTACCTTAGGGCCTTAGGTACAGTGTCAATAAAACTGTTCTCAATAACCCTAGGAACACGTGACACCATGTTATTTCGTGTCAGTGGATAGCACAAGAAGTGACACGCTTGTATGCCCATGGATTATTACTTTCTTTATCTTATCCGTGTCACCTGAAAAAGAGCTTGATATCTTACTTGATATCTTACCTTAGGGCGTTTGGTACAGTGTCAATAAAACTGTTCTCAATAACCCTTGGAACACGTGACACCATATTATTTCGTGTCAATGGATAGCACAAGAAGTGACACGCTTTTATGCCTATGGATTATTACTTTCTTTATGTTATCCGTGTCACCTGAAAAAGAGCTTGATATCTTACTTGATATCTTACCTTAGGGCCTTAGGTACAGTGTCAATAAAACTGTTCTCAATAACCCTAGGAACACGTGACACCATGTTATTTCGTGACTATGGATAGCACAAGAAGTGACACGCTTTTATGCCTATGGATTATTATTTTATCTTATCCGTGTCACCGGAATAGGAGCTTGATATCTTACCTTAGGGCCTTTGGTTCAGCTTATTTTAGGGCCTTTGGTACAGTGTCAATAAAACTGTTCTCAATAACCCTAGGAACACGTGACACCATATTATTTCGTGTCAATGGATAGCACAGGAAGTGACACGCTTTTATGCCTATGGATTATTACTTTCTTTATCTTATCCGTGTCACCTGAAAAAGAGCTTGATATCTTACTTGATATCTTACCTTAGGGCCTTTGGTACAGTGTCAATAAACCTGTTCTCAATAACCCTAGGAACACGTGACACCATATTATTTCGTGTCAATGGATAGCACAAGAAGTGACACGCTTTTATGCCTATGGATTATTACTTTCTTTATCTTATCCGTGTCACCTGAAAAAGAGCTTGATATCTTACTTGATATCTTACCTTAGGGCCTTTGGTACAGTGTCAATAAAACTGTTCTCAATAACCCTAGGAACACGTGACACCATATTATTTCGTGACAATGGATAGCACAAGAAGTGACACGCTTTTATGCCTATGGATTATTACTTTCTTTATCTTATCCGTGTCACCTGAAAAAGAGCTTGATATCTTACTTGATATCTTACCTTAGGGCCTTTGGTACAGTGTCAATAAAACTGTTCTCAATAACCCTAGGAACACGTGACACCATATTATTTCGTGTCAGTGGATAGCACAAGAAGTGACACGCTTGTATGCCCATGGATTATTACTTTCTTTATCTTATCCGTGTCACCTGAAAAAGAGCTTGATATCTTACTTGATATCTTACCTTAGGGCGTTTGGTACAGTGTCAATAAAACTGTTCTCAATAACCCTTGGAACACGTGACACCATATTATTTCGTGTCAATGGATAGCACAAGAAGTGACACGCTTTTATGCCTATGGATTATTACTTTCTTTATGTTATCCGTGTCACCTGAAAAAGAGCTTGATATCTTACTTGATATCTTACCTTAGGGCCTTAGGTACAGTGTCAATAAAACTGTTCTCAATAACCCTAGGAACACGTGACACCATGTTATTTCGTGTCAGTGGATAGCACAAGAAGTGACACGCTTGTATGCCCATGGATTATTACTTTCTTTATCTTATCCGTGTCACCTGAAAAAGAGCTTGATATCTTACTTGATATCTTACCTTAGGGCGTTTGGTACAGTGTCAATAAAACTGTTCTCAATAACCCTTGGAACACGTGACACCATATTATTTCGTGTCAATGGATAGCACAAGAAGTGACACGCTTTTATGCCTATAGATTATTACTTTCTTTATGTTATCCGTGTCACCTGAAAAAGAGCTTGATATCTTACTTGATATCTTACCTTAGGGCCTTAGGTACAGTGTCAATAAAACTGTTCTCAATAACCCTAGGAACACGTGACACCATGTTATTTCGTGACTATGGATAGCACAAGAAGTGACACGCTTTTATGCCTATGGATTATTATTTTATCTTATCCGTGTCACCGGAATAGGAGCTTGATATCTTACCTTAGGGCCTTTGGTTCAGCTTATTTTAGGGCCTTTGGTACAGTGTCAATAAAACTGTTCTCAATAACCCTAGGAACACGTGACACCATATTATTTCGTGTCAATGGATAGCACAGGAAGTGACACGCTTTTATGCCTATGGATTATTACTTTCTTTATCTTATCCGTGTCACCTGAAAAAGAGCTTGATATCTTACTTGATATCTTACCTTAGGGCCTTTGGTACAGTGTCAATAAACCTGTTCTCAATAACCCTAGGAACACGTGACACCATATTATTTCGTGTCAATGGATAGCACAAGAAGTGACACGCTTTTATGCCTATGGATTATTACTTTCTTTATCTTATCCGTGTCACCTGAAAAAGAGCTTGATATCTTACTTGATATCTTACCTTAGGGCCTTTGGTACAGTGTCAATAAAACTGTTCTCAATAACCCTAGGAACACGTGACACCATATTATTTCGTGACAATGGATAGCACAAGAAGTGACACGCTTTTATGCCTATGGATTATTACTTTCTTTATCTTATCCGTGTCACCTGAAAAAGAGCTTGATATCTTACTTGATATCTTACCTTAGGGCCTTTGGTACAGTGTCAATAAAACTGTTCTCAATAACCCTAGGAACACGTGACACCATATTATTTCGTGTCAGTGGATAGCACAAGAAGTGACACGCTTGTATGCCCATGGATTATTACTTTCTTTATCTTATCCGTGTCACCTGAAAAAGAGCTTGATATCTTACTTGATATCTTACCTTAGGGCCTTAGGTACAGTGTCAATAAAACTGTTCTCAATAACCCTTGGAACACGTGACACCATATTATTTCGTGTCAATGGATAGCACAAGAAGTGACACGCTTTTATGCCTATGGATTATTACTTTCTTTATGTTATCCGTGTCACCTGAAAAAGAGCTTGATATCTTACTTGATATCTTACCTTAGGGCCTTAGGTACAGTGTCAATAAAACTGTTCTCAATAACCCTAGGAACACGTGACACCATGTTATTTCGTGACTATGGATAGCACAAGAAGTGACACGCTTTTATGCCTATGGATTATTATTTTATCTTATCCGTGTCACCGGAATAGGAGCTTGATATCTTACCTTAGGGCCTTTGGTTCAGCTTATTTTAGGGCCTTTGGTACAGTGTCAATAAAACTGTTCTCAATAACCCTAGGAACACGTGACACCATATTATTTCGTGTCAATGGATAGCACAGGAAGTGACACGCTTTTATGCCTATGGATTATTACTTTCTTTATCTTATCCGTGTCACCTGAAAAAGAGCTTGATATCTTACTTGATATCTTACCTTAGGGCCTTTGGTACAGTGTCAATAAAACTGTTCTCAATAACCCTTGGAACACGTGACACCATATTATTTCGTGTCAATGGATAGCACAAGAAGTGACACGCTTTTATGCCTATGGATTATTACTTTCTTTATGTTATCCGTGTCACCTGAAAAAGAGCTTGATATCTTACTTGATATCTTACCTTAGGGCCTTAGGTACAGTGTCAATAAAACTGTTCTCAATAACCCTAGGAACACGTGACACCATGTTATTTCGTGTCAGTGGATAGCACAAGAAGTGACACGCTTGTATGCCCATGGATTATTACTTTCTTTATCTTATCCGTGTCACCTGAAAAAGAGCTTGATATCTTACTTGATATCTTACCTTAGGGCGTTTGGTACAGTGTCAATAAAACTGTTCTCAATAACCCTTGGAACACGTGACACCATATTATTTCGTGTCAATGGATAGCACAAGAAGTGACACGCTTTTATGCCTATAGATTATTACTTTCTTTATGTTATCCGTGTCACCTGAAAAAGAGCTTGATATCTTACTTGATATCTTACCTTAGGGCCTTAGGTACAGTGTCAATAAAACTGTTCTCAATAACCCTAGGAACACGTGACACCATGTTATTTCGTGACTATGGATAGCACAAGAAGTGACACGCTTTTATGCCTATGGATTATTATTTTATCTTATCCGTGTCACCGGAATAGGAGCTTGATATCTTACCTTAGGGCCTTTGGTTCAGCTTATTTTAGGGCCTTTGGTACAGTGTCAATAAAACTGTTCTCAATAACCCTAGGAACACGTGACACCATATTATTTCGTGTCAATGGATAGCACAGGAAGTGACACGCTTTTATGCCTATGGATTATTACTTTCTTTATCTTATCCGTGTCACCTGAAAAAGAGCTTGATATCTTACTTGATATCTTACCTTAGGGCCTTTGGTACAGTGTCAATAAACCTGTTCTCAATAACCCTAGGAACACGTGACACCATATTATTTCGTGTCAATGGATAGCACAAGAGGTGACACGCTTTTATGCCTATGGATTATAACTTTCTTTATCTTATCCGTGTCACCTGAAAAAGAGCTTGATATCTTACTTGATATCTTACCTTAGGGCCTTAGGTACAGTGTCAATAAAACTGTTCTCAATAACCCTAGGAACACGTGACACCATATAATTTCGTGACAATGGATAGCACAAGAAGTGACACGCTTTTATGCCTATGGATTATTACTTTCTTTATCTTATCCGTGTCACCTGAAAAAGAGCTTGATATCTTACTTGATATCTTACCTTAGGGCCTTTGGTACAGTGTCAATAAAACTGTTCTCAATAACCCTAGGAACAGGTGACACCATATTATTTCGTGTCAATGGATAGCACAAGAAGTGACACGCTTTTATGCCTATGGATTATTACTTTCTTTATCTTATCCGTGTCACCTGAAAAAGAGCTTGATATCTTACTTGATAGGGTTAGGGTTAGGGTTAGGGTTAGGGTTAGGGTATAGTCACTTTGGCGACTTGTCCACCCCAATCTTGTCCACCCCACGTGACATCATGGAGTATATGAAATTAATCTTTAATATTCGGTAGAACGAAAGGGGTTAAGGTGGGTTAAGGGTAAAGGTTATCAATTATGCTAAGGGTTTTCAAGCATGTTAATGTTTTCAAAGTGGTTTAAGGTGGTTTAAGGGTAAAGGTTATCAAAAATATTAAGGTTTATTAAGCAGGTGAAGGTTTTTCAAAGTGGGTTAAGGTGGGTTAAGGGTTAAGGTTAAGGTTTTCAAAGTGGGTTTCGGTGGGTTAAGGGTTAAGGTTAAGGTCGGTTAAGGGTTAAAGGGGGAATAACACTTAACATCTTACAAATTTTCAGAGAACTTCGTGCAAAAAATAAATATATATTATGAAAATATGGCCTTTAAATTGCATCTATGCCAAATCTTAGCTTTCTATCTTGTGTATTGGCTAGGATGTTGACGGATTTAAAACCCCATATGTTTTATTATTATAATTTTTATCCCCCCGACAAAAAATCATGGGGTTTTAAATCCGTCGACATCTAAGCCAATACACAAGGTAGAAAGCTAAGATTTGGCATATATGCAATTTAAAGACCATATTTTAATAATATATATTTATTTTTTTGTACGAAGTTCTCGGAAAATTTGCAAGATGTTAAGTGTTATTCCCCCTTTAAGGTTATCAAGGTTATCAACATTGGCTAGGGTATAGGCACTTTGGCGACTTGTCCACCCCAATCTTGTCCACCCCACGTGACATCATGGAGTATATGAAATTAATCTTTAATATTCGGTAGAACGAAAGGGGTTAAGGTGGGTTAAGGGTAAAGGTTATCAATTATGCTAAGGGTTTGTCAAGCAGGTTAATGTTTTCAAAGTGGTTTAAGGTGGTTTAAGGGTAAAGGTTATCAAAAATATTAAGGTTTATTAAGCAGGTGAAGGTTTTTCAAAGTGGGTTAAGGTGGGTTAAGGGTTAAGGTTAAGGTTTTCAAAGTGGGTTTTGGTGGGTTAAGGGTTAAGGTTAATGTCGGTTAAGGGTTAAGGTTATCAAGGTTATCAACAATGGCTAGGGTATAGGCATTTTGGCGACTTGTCCACCCCAATCTTGTCCACCCCACGTGACATCATGGAGTATATGAAATTAATCTTTAATATTCGGTAGAACGAAAGGGGTAAAGGTGGGTTAAGGGTAAAGGTTATCAATTATGCTAAGGGTTTTCAAGCAGGTTAATGTTTTCAAAGTGGTTTAAGGTGGTTTAAGAGTAAAGGTTATCAAAAATATTAAGGTTTATTAAGCAGGTGAAGGTTTTTCAAAGTGGGTTAAGGTGGGTTAAGGGTTAAGGTTAAGGTTTTCAAAGTGGGTTTTGGTGGGTTAAGGGTTAAGGTTAAGGTCGGTTAAGGGTTAAGGTTATCAAGGTTATCAACAATGGCTAGGGTATAGGCACTTTGGCGACTTGTCCACCCCAATCTTGTCCACCCCACGTGACATCATGGAGTATATGAAATTAATCTTTAATATTCGGTAGAACGAAAGGGGTTAAGGTGGGTTAAGGGTAAAGGTTATCAATTATGCTAAGGGTTTTCAAGCAGGTTAATGTTTTCAAAGTGGTTTAAGGTGGTTTAAGGGTAAAGGTTATCAAAAATATTAAGGTTTATTAAGCAGGTGAAGGTTTTTCAAAGTGGGTTAAGGTGGGTTAAGGGTTAAGGTTAAGGTTTTCAAAGTGGGTTTTGGTGGGTTAAGGGTTAAGGTTAAGGTCGGTTAAGGTTATCAAGGTTATCAACAATGGCTAGGGTATAGGCACTTTGGCGACTTGTCCACCCCAATCTTGTCAACCCCACGTGACATCATGGAGTATATGAAATTAATCTTTAATATTCGGTAGAACGAAAGGGGTTAAGGTGGGTTAAGGGTAAAGGTTATCAATTATGCTAAGGGTTTTCAAGCAGGTTAATGTTTTCAAAGTGGTTTAAGGTGGTTTAAGGGTAAAGGTTATCAAAAATATTAAGGTTTATTAAGCAGGTGAAGGTTTTTCAAAGTGGGTTAAGGTGGGTTAAGGGTTAAGGTTAAGGTTTTCAAAGTGGGTTTTGGTGGGTTAAGGGTTAAGGTTAAGGTCGGTTAAGGGTTAAGGTTATCATGGTTATCAACAATGGCTAGGGTATAGGCACTTTGGCGACTTGTCCACCCCAATCTTGTCCGCCCCACGTGACATCATGGAGTATATGAAATTAATCTTTAATATTCGGTAGAACGAAAGGGGTTAAGGTGGGTTAAGGGTAAAGGTTATCAATTATGCTAAGGGTTTTCAAGCAGGTTAATGTTTTCAAAGTGGTTTAAGGGGGTTAAAGGGTAAAGGTTATCAAAAATATTAAGGTTTATTAAGCAGGTGAAGGTTTTTCAAAGTGGGTTAAGGTGGGTTAAGGGTTAAGGTTAAGGTTTTCAAAGTGGGTTTTGGTGGGTTAAGGGTTAAGGTTAAGGTCGGTTAAGGGTTAAGGTTATCAAGGTTATCAACAATGGCTAGGGTATAGGCACTTTGGCGACTTGTCCACCCCAATCTTGTCCACCCCACGTGACATCATGGAGTATATGAAATTAATCTTTAATATTCGGTAGAACGAAAGGGGTTAAGGTGGGTTAAGGGTAAAGGTTATCAATTATGCTAAGGGTTTGTCAAGCAGGTTAATGTTTTCAAAGTGGTTTAAGGTGGTTTAAGGGTAAAGGTTATCAAAAATATTAAGGTTTATTAAGCAGGTGAAGGTTTTTCAAAGTGGGTTAAGGTGGGTTAAGGGTTAAGGTTAAGGTCGGTTAAGGGTTAAGGTTAGGGTTAGGGTTAGGGTTAGGGTTAGGGTTAGGGTAGGAGATTTTGACGAAATCAGTCATGACTGATCAGTCACAGTGAATGTTGATTGGTCAATTCTGGTCACGTGGCCTCAAATTCAAATGATATTTTGATGGACTCCTTTTACATTTCAGTTCGACTTTAAGTGTCGTTGTATAAAAATTATTATTGCGAACTATTAGTTTTATTTTTGTATGGATTAAGAAAAAAGGACGTATGTACTGTTATAGAACGTTTGACATTTTTTATTTATTTTCATAGATCCAGATCAGACATTATTAACATTCTGTTTTAGACCTTAAATGATTTGATACAACCAGCTCAATTTATATGCTTGAACATATGAGAATCGATCCCAATCAGCTTGCATGTATACGCAGTCTGAGAATGTTTTGTGGCTTTTTAGACCAAAGGCATTTTTTCTCAAAGACATAGCATGGAAAATATTGAAGCAAAAGGAGAAAATCGGGTTTTGATTTAGGCTAAATAAATCGACATCAGATATTGGGTTGGCTTAGTAGGGTTTTATGCCGTGTTGAACTACTTTGGTCATATCGCGGCGGCGTGAGCAACTTACCATGGATTTCTGGTATTTCTCTCACTAGTACTACTACAACACACTAACCGAGCCTCCAGCTGCTTCCCCACATAGATTGACATCAGATATTGATTACGATCAAAGTACACACCCAAGGTATACCAAAGGATATACACTGGCATTCCCTATGGATAACCTAGGAATCCCCCACCCCTACCCACCTCTCCCTCAGGCATACCCTAGGACTCCCTCACTCCTACCCACCACTCCCCCAGGCATACCCTAGGACTCCCTACCCATTACTCCCTCAGGCATACCCAATGACTCCCCAGCCCTCCCCACCACTCCCTCAAGCATGTTTAAAACAATTCATCGAAAATCGGTGAAAGTTGAAGATTTTCTAAAGTTTGTTTGACTCCAACTCAGCTCCTATTTCACAATTTCTTGTCTTCTTCTTATCTCAATGTATATAGAATCTTTCTGTGTGATGCCTAAATATTTATTATTATTTTAGTTAACAACATATCCGACTTTTAATTAGACGAAAATAGTTGCAAAGTTTTGTAACAGGGGACATAAAAATCATAACATTCAAAAATCATTTTCCCTGCTTTATATTAAAACTTAAAACAAACATTTAGTATTCATTTGTAATCTTATTACTAATGCTAACGCTAAAGCACATAATCACGACTTTACATCACAACGTCCATTGACAGAATGAATGGCACATAAATTTGATCTGATATTCAAAGCGCGTTACCAAAAGAATGCCTGTTATTTTTACAAAAAGTTATTCAAATCCTCAATATTAATTCATAGAATTATTTGAAACAAAATGCTTATTCATTTACTCAACTTTACTCTACTCATTAAAATTGAATGTGGTCGGACTGATACAAATAGGCGCCAAACTAAAAAACATAATGTCCATTACATGACAATACAGATGGCCATGATGGCCCTAGGTCGTTCAACTGAGATTAGATATCTTCAGGAAGTTTATGGTAGACTAGTCTACTGATTTGAGTTTAAAATTAAGCTATTTCGGGCCCTCTGTTTTGGGGTCATGGGTTCAAGAATTAATATCAAATTTCAAAGTCAATTACCCAATAGTAATTCTTGCTAAGTTTCAAGTCCATTGGAAGGATGGTTTGGTTAAAGAACCTGAAGGAGTTAAATTGTGAATCAAATTGTTTTGAGCAACTGTGCACTTTAACGTAAGATAGCTAATTAACTCTTTAGAATTTGAAACAAAATTTTCAGGAAGCACCAGAAAATTAAATGCTTTCTTTAAAAGGATTTTGGTATAGTTTTTGACAAGAAAAAAATAATTTCCGATGTGTGCTAAACTTTTTTTGAGTAGTATAATTTTGCAAAGAAGATCATAAAGCTAGTTTAACAAAAGAAGCAATTTTAAACGTGTTTGCATTTTTGCTTTTTTTCTTGTGCTGTGGCACCAAGAGTTTGAGTGAGAATACACGTATTTTAACAACTTTTAAAGCCCTTCATGCAAGGATCATTCTTGTGATGTTTCAAATATAATTATCATCTGGTTTAGGAGGAAAAGATTTTTAAAGATAAACATATTTCCCCCCTTTTCATGCCGCGGCAGCCGCAGTCTTTGCTAATTTCAATTTATTTTAACCAATTTGAAAGCCTTTCCCACAAGGATCATTCTTGCCAAATTTCAAGAAGATTGGCCCACTGCTTTGGAAGAAGATTATTAAAGATATTGTTGACAGCCGGCCGGAGGACCTGATGTGCGATCGATCACAATACCTCACCTTGAGCAGTTTGTGTTCAGGTGAGTTTAAAACAAGAGGGCAATGATGGACCTGTATAGCTCCACTGGCTTTTAGACTTTATAGACCTTTAGACTACAAATGTCTTCAAGGAATACAATAGAGGTCTATCCAAACAAGATCCATGCTTCACCACAATGAAATCCAATAAATGGTTATGTAGAAAAAACGTTGTTTTTTTTAATAAAATTACACCAACCTATGTTTCATATAGCAAAAAATAAGCCCAGCCCAGAGTGCCCATGTTTTTCATCCGATCAAAATTTAATCACAAAACCTTATAGAGAAGTGTACATTGAACATTCAGGCTACATTACAATGAAATCCAATAAGGCGTTTGGAGAAGAAGATTTTTAAAGATTTTTTCAAAAGTTTAATCTAATTAATTCATTTTAATCAATTTATTCACAATTTCAGTTTTAAACGGAAATTATTTTTGAGGGAATTTGGAAGAGATTCGTGCAAGGAAGGTTCCTGTGAAGTTTGGTCCAATAGTTTTGGAGACGAAGATTTTTAAAGATTTTTCGAAAATATAAATTCAATTCATTTATTTTAAATTTTGCGTTCTAAATGGAAATTATTTTTTGAAGGGCTTTTGAAGAAATGAATGCAAGGAAGATTGCTGTGATGTTTGGTTGAAATTAGTCAAACAGTTTTGGAGAAGTAGACTTTTAAAGATATTTCGAAAATTTGAATTAAATTATTTAACTAAGATGTCAGTTCTACTCAAAAGTCTATTCTTTATGAAGGAATCTGGAAGAGGATTGTGCAAAGAAGAATCCTGTGAAATTTGGTTGAAATTGGTCCGATAGTTTTGGAGAAGGAGATTATTAAAAGATTTTTGAAAAATTTAATTATTATAATTTAATTAAAATTCAAGCTCTACACGGAATATAATTTATTGAAGGAATTTGGAAAAGATTCATGCAAGGAAGATTCTTGTGAAGTTTTTTTTTTTCAAATTGGTCCAATAATTTTTGAGAAGAAGAATTTTAAATTGTTTTCGAAAATTCAATTTATCTAATTAAAATTCAAGCTATACACGGAATTTATTTTTTGAGGGGGAAGGAATTTGCAAAAAAAGGTTGATGCAAGGAAGATTCCTGTGAAGTGTGGTTGAAATTGGATCCAGTAGTTTTGGAGAAGAAAAAGCTGACGCACGGAAGGACAAACGGACGCACGAAGGACACAGGGCCAGGGTTAGGGTTAGGGTTAGGGTTAGGGTTAGGGTTAGGGTTAGGGTTAGGGTTAGGGTTAGGGTTAGGGTTAGGGTTAGGGTTAGGGTTAGGGTTAGGGTTAGGGTTAGGGTTAGGGTTAGGGTTAGGGTTAGGGTTAGGGTTAGGGTTAGGGTTAGGGTTAGGGTTAGGGTTAGGGTTAGGGTTAGGGTTAGGGTTAGGGTTAGGGTTAGGGTTAGGGTTAGGGTTAGGGTTAGGGTTAGGGTTAGGGTTAGGGTTAGGGTTAGGGTTAGGGTTAGGGTTAGGGTTAGGGTTAGGGTTAGGGTTAGGGTTAGGGTTAGGGTTAGGGTTAGGGTTAGGGTTAGGGTTAGGGTTAGGGTTAGGGTTAGGGTTAGGGTTAGGGTTAGGGTTAGGGTTAGGGTTAGGGTTAGGGTTAGGGTTAGGGTTAGGGTTAGGGTTAGGGTTAGGGTTAGGGTTAGGGTTAGGGTTAGGGTTAGGGTTAGGGTTAGGGTTAGGGTTAGGGTTAGGGTTAGGGTTAGGGTTAGGGTTAGGGTTAGGGTTAGGGTTAGGGTTAGGGTTAGGGTTAGGGTTAGGGTTAGGGTTAGGGTTAGGGTTAGGGTTAGGGTTAGGGTTAGGGTTAGGGTTAGGGTTAGGGTTAGGGTTAGGGTTAGGGTTAGGGTTAGGGTTAGGGTTAGGGTTAGGGTTAGGGTTAGGGTTAGGGTTAGGGTTAGGGTTAGGGTTAGGGTTAGGGTTAGGGTTAGGGTTAGGGTTAGGGTTAGGGTTAGGGTTAGGGTTAGGGTTAGGGTTAGGGTTAGGGTTAGGGTTAGGGTTAGGGTTAGGGTTAGGGTTAGGGTTAGGGTTAGGGTTAGGGTTAGGGTTAGGGTTAGGGTTAGGGTTAGGGTTAGGGTTAGGGTTAGGGTTAGGGTTAGGGTTAGGGTTAGGGTTAGGGTTAGGGTTAGGGTTAGGGTTAGGGTTAGGGTTAGGGTTAGGGTTAGGGTTAGGGTTAGGGTTAGGGTTAGGGTTAGGGTTAGGGTTAGGGTTAGGGTTAGGGTTAGGGTTAGGGTTAGGGTTAGGGTTAGGGTTAGGGTTAGGGTTAGGGTTAGGGTTAGGGTTAGGGTTAGGGTTAGGGTTAGGGTTAGGGTTAGGGTTAGGGTTAGGGTTAGGGTTAGGGTTAGGGTTAGGGTTAGGGTTAGGGTTAGGGTTAGGGTTAGGGTTAGGGTTAGGGTTAGGGTTAGGGTTAGGGTTAGGGTTAGGGTTAGGGTTAGGGTTAGGGTTAGGGTTAGGGTTAGGGTTAGGGTTAGGGTTAGGGTTAGGGTTAGGGTTAGGGTTAGGGTTAGGGTTAGGGTTAGGGTTAGGGTTAGGGTTAGGGTTAGGGTTAGGGTTAGGGTTAGGGTTAGGGTTAGGGTTAGGGTTAGGGTTAGGGTTAGGGTTAGGGTTAGGGTTAGGGTTAGGGTTAGGGTTAGGGTTAGGGTTAGGGTTAGGGTTAGGGTTAGGGTTAGGGTTAGGGTTAGGGTTAGGGTTAGGGTTAGGGTTAGGGTTAGGGTTAGGGTTAGGGTTAGGGTTAGGGTTAGGGTTAGGGTTAGGGTTAGGGTTAGGGTTAGGGTTAGGGTTAGGGTTAGGGTTAGGGTTAGGGTTAGGGTTAGGGTTAGGGTTAGGGTTAGGGTTAGGGTTAGGGTTAGGGTTAGGGTTAGGGTTAGGGTTAGGGTTAGGGTTAGGGTTAGGGTTAGGGTTAGGGTTAGGGTTAGGGTTAGGGTTAGGGTTAGGGTTAGGGTTAGGGTTAGGGTTAGGGTTAGGGTTAGGGTTAGGGTTAGGGTTAGGGTTAGGGTTAGGGTTAGGGTTAGGGTTAGGGTTAGGGTTAGGGTTAGGGTTAGGGTTAGGGTTAGGGTTAGGGTTAGGGTTAGGGTTAGGGTTAGGGTTAGGGTTAGGGTTAGGGTTAGGGTTAGGGTTAGGGTTAGGGTTAGGGTTAGGGTTAGGGTTAGGGTTAGGGTTAGGGTTAGGGTTAGGGTTAGGGTTAGGGTTAGGGTTAGGGTTAGGGTTAGGGTTAGGGTTAGGGTTAGGGTTAGGGTTAGGGTTAGGGTTAGGGTTAGGGTTAGGGTTAGGGTTAGGGTTAGGGTTAGGGTTAGGGTTAGGGTTAGGGTTAGGGTTAGGGTTAGGGTTAGGGTTAGGGTTAGGGTTAGGGTTAGGGTTAGGGTTAGGGTTAGGGTTAGGGTTAGGGTTAGGGTTAGGGTTAGGGTTAGGGTTAGGGTTAGGGTTAGGGTTAGGGTTAGGGTTAGGGTTAGGGTTAGGGTTAGGGTTAGGGTTAGGGTTAGGGTTAGGTTAGGGTTAGGGTTAGGGTTAGGGTTAGGGTTAGGGTTAGGGTTAGGGTTAGGGTTAGGGTTAGGGTTAGGGTTAGGGTTAGGGTTAGGGTTAGGGTTAGGGTTAGGGTTAGGGTTAGGGTTAGGGTTAGGGTTAGGGTTAGGGTTAGGGTTAGGGTTAGGGTTAGGGTTAGGGTTAGGGTTAGGTTAGGGTTAGGGTTAGGGTTAGGGTTAGGGTTAGGGTTAGGGTTAGGGTTAGGGTTAGGGTTAGGGTTAGGGTTAGGGTTAGGGTTAGGGTTAGGGTTAGGGTTAGGGTTAGGGTTAGGGTTAGGGTTAGGGTTAGGGTTAGGGTTAGGGTTAGGGTTAGGGTTAGGGTTAGGGTTAGGGTTAGGGTTAGGGTTAGGGTTAGGGTTAGGGTTAGGGTTAGGGTTAGGGTTAGGGTTAGGGTTAGGGTTAGGGTTAGGGTTAGGGTTAGGGTTAGGGTTAGGGTTAGGGTTAGGGTTAGGGTTAGGGTTAGGGTTAGGGTTAGGGTTAGGGTTAGGGTTAGGGTTAGGGTTAGGGTTAGGGTTAGGGTTAGGGTTAGGGTTAGGGTTAGGGTTAGGGTTAGGGTTAGGGTTAGGGTTAGGGTTAGGGTTAGGGTTAGGGTTAGGGTTAGGGTTAGGGTTAGGGTTAGGGTTAGGGTTAGGGTTAGGGTTAGGGTTAGGGTTAGGGTTAGGGTTAGGGTTAGGGTTAGGGTTAGGGTTAGGGTTAGGGTTAGGGTTAGGGTTAGGGTTAGGGTTAGGGTTAGGGTTAGGGTTAGGGTTAGGGTTAGGGTTAGGGTTAGGGTTAGGGTTAGGGTTAGGGTTAGGGTTAGGGTTAGGGTTAGGGTTAGGGTTAGGGTTAGGGTTAGGGTTAGGGTTAGGGTTAGGGTTAGGGTTAGGGTTAGGGTTAGGGTTAGGGTTAGGGTTAGGGTTAGGGTTAGGGTTAGGGTTAGGGTTAGGGTTAGGGTTAGGGTTAGGGTTAGGGTTAGGGTTAGGGTTAGGGTTAGGGTTAGGGTTAGGGTTAGGGTTAGGGTTAGGGTTAGGGTTAGGGTTAGGGTTAGGGTTAGGGTTAGGGTTAGGGTTAGGGTTAGGGTTAGGGTTAGGGTTAGGGTTAGGGTTAGGGTTAGGGTTAGGGTTAGGGTTAGGGTTAGGGTTAGGGTTAGGGTTAGGGTTAGGGTTAGGGTTAGGGTTAGGGTTAGGGTTAGGGTTAGGGTTAGGGTTAGGGTTAGGGTTAGGGTTAGGGTTAGGGTTAGGGTTAGGGTTAGGGTTAGGGTTAGGGTTAGGGTTAGGGTTAGGGTTAGGGTTAGGGTTAGGGTTAGGGTTAGGGTTAGGGTTAGGGTTAGGGTTAGGGTTAGGGTTAGGGTTAGGGTTAGGGTTAGGGTTAGGGTTAGGGTTAGGGTTAGGGTTAGGGTTAGGGTTAGGGTTAGGGTTAGGGTTAGGGTTAGGGTTAGGGTTAGGGTTAGGGTTAGGGTTAGGGTTAGGGTTAGGGTTAGGGTTAGGGTTAGGGTTAGGGTTAGGGTTAGGGTTAGGGTTAGGGTTAGGGTTAGGGTTAGGGTTAGGGTTAGGGTTAGGGTTAGGGTTAGGGTTAGGGTTAGGGTTAGGGTTAGGGTTAGGGTTAGGGTTAGGGTTAGGGTTAGGGTTAGGGTTAGGGTTAGGGTTAGGGTTAGGGTTAGGGTTAGGGTTAGGGTTAGGGTTAGGGTTAGGGTTAGGGTTAGGGTTAGGGTTAGGGTTAGGGTTAGGGTTAGGGTTAGGGTTAGGGTTAGGGTTAGGGTTAGGGTTAGGGTTAGGGTTAGGGTTAGGGTTAGGGTTAGGGTTAGGGTTAGGGTTAGGGTTAGGGTTAGGGTTAGGGTTAGGGTTAGGGTTAGGGTTAGGGTTAGGGTTAGGGTTAGGGTTAGGGTTAGGGTTAGGGTTAGGGTTAGGGTTAGGGTTAGGGTTAGGGTTAGGGTTAGGGTTAGGGTTAGGGTTAGGGTTAGGGTTAGGGTTAGGGTTAGGGTTAGGGTTAGGGTTAGGGTTAGGGTTAGGGTTAGGGTTAGGGTTAGGGTTAGGGTTAGGGTTAGGGTTAGGGTTAGGGTTAGGGTTAGGGTTAGGGTTAGGGTTAGGGTTAGGGTTAGGGTTAGGGTTAGGGTTAGGGTTAGGGTTAGGGTTAGGGTTAGGGTTAGGGTTAGGGTTAGGGTTAGGGTTAGGGTTAGGGTTAGGGTTAGG